>VCCN01005374.1:4515551-4528762 GCA_006491835.1 Architeuthis dux | reverse complement strand
CCTTACTTTTTACCTTTTTCTGAAATTTATTGGACCGTTTTTATAGAATTCAACTATCCTCCTATTTCTTTCTCTCTGTGTGAGTTTTGCCTAAACACTACTAAATCAATGCCTATAAAAAAGCTGATTTACCAATAGACACATTTTGAAGGTGTTATGATTTAAATTATCTCAAAAAGCAGTAATATGGTCAAAATCACTTGATTGTTTTGTCAGTCCCTTAGAATCAGTTATTTGAATCCATTCATAATCTTGTGCTTCCTGATTAAGAAAGTATTTGATATTTTAGAAATGATTTATAAACTTTGCTTATAATACCAAAGTTTTATATTTAAGGAGTTTATAGGTTTTCCTTGTATCATTTTTTTAGTAAAAATAATTTAAAAATTTGAAAACTAGGATTCACTAGGATGAGATTGGTCCAAGCAAGGATTAATATATTAGAAACCGTCAACCAAAACTGTCAACATAGGTTTCTTCTATTTTTAAGTGTGGCTGGCTGGCTGGCTATCTATCTATGTATGAGGTTGGTCATGTGACGATTTCTATTGAGTGACTAACCAGACCTGTCACTTATAACATTGAAAACATGGCAACAGTTTTTCTTTCCAATCTGGAGTTTTTGCATTGTTCTCATTGAATTTCACCTCCTAAAATAAACTGTAAATCAATAGACTCAGATTATAATTAGTCAATATTTATATAAGCACATTAATTTTTAGGGATTTGATTTATTAGTGTATCAAAATATATCTTCATTTTGTAGCAATCCAGTTGTTACATTTTGTATGGTCAGTGTTTATGTCCCTATAAATGTAAGATGAACAACATATCTAGTTTATTCATCTTGTGAAGTTCCTATTACAGTTTCATACTTTGATTTTTACCACTCCATTGTGTATTTAGCTATAATAAAATGAAAAATACAGTAGCTGTTTTCAGTATGACATGTATTGATAAATACCCAGTTACACATACTCAAGCATCATATTTCATTGGAACAAGAAGACTTTAAAGCCAATGAATATTTGTATCGATATCAAGTTAATTATAAGTTGGATGAAAAATTAATAGATGGCCTCAGGTATTGATCTCTTGTAAACTCAGTTTGACAAGTGACACAAAGTGTTTCCAGACCTGCTATGTTGTATGCCATTGATTAAGATGTAGAGATGAATAGAGACATATTGAAAAGCAACTGGCCAATATGCCCAAAGCATAAAGTATACAATGAATGCATAATACCAGCTATGATGTATGGATGCGAAACATGGAAACTAACAATACCAACTTAGAATCGCACAGAGAGACATGGAAAGAGCAATGCTAGGGATAACTCTAAAAGATAGAAAAAGATCAACATGGACCCGAGGACGGGCTAGGGTGAAGGATATTATACAAATAATTAAGCGACAAAAATGGAGATGGGCTGGATGCTTAGCAAGAAGAAATGATAACAGATGGAGCAAAAGGTTAACTGATTGGTGTCCATGGGACAGTAAACGCAGTAGGAAAAAACCAGACACAAGATGGAGAGATGAGAAAGGTTTGCCGGTAAGACATGGCAGATGTCAGCGCAATCTCGTTCATCATGGAAGGAGAAGGAAAGGCCTTTGTCCAGCAGTGGACTTATGATGGCTGATGATGATGACATTTTTTTTTAAAATCAGATGTCATGTCTATTTTTAGTGCAGCTGGAGAAAGATGACAGAACATGACATTCTGTTTCTGCAACTTTGATTCTTTAGAAGACTGCTTATTTAATACAATAGATGAAAAGTAAAAACATATGTAACTTACTTTCAAACTAAAAGTAGTGCTGTAATCAATTATTCTTGAGGATTATAGACTTATTGACTGCAAATATTGGAGAATTTCAGTCAATATCATCTTCGATGATAATATTTTTCTTAGACAAATAGTGACAATAGTTCAGTGTGTACTACAGTCAATACTGTGTACTATAGTCAAGTCATGCTGAAAGCACCAGTTCTAGTTCGATCACCAAAGTTAAACAATGCAGAGTCTAATCAGTACTTAGATGGGTTACCGTTTGGGAACATCATTGTATTGTAAGTATTGTAAGCCCACATGTGGCCCCCACTCTTAAAACCAACCTTGTGTCATATTCTGCCCTCGTGGGGAGAATGTTAAATAACTACTTATAAATGTAAGTCAATGGTTAGAGTATAATATTTCCAGTTGACAACTTTTGAACCTTAACATTCATACAGGGTCCTAAAGAAGAAAGATTCTCATTTCAAAACAGAGCTATTTCTCCCATAATTCCCATTCAATTGATACCTACCAATTATCATTAATATAATTAAAGAGGGAATGAAGAATGCATTGATCAAAAATCAAAATTCAAGAAAATGAAGATGCTGGTAAAAATGATCTTAAAATCAAAGTGTATAGGGGTTTTTAATAAAGATATTACCAAAGATGAGATTGATCAGCATATATTTTAATAATTAAATATATGCATTACAAATTATGTGAAGACCTATTTGAGAAAATACTGCTTAAACTTTGGAAAACAATAGTAAAATAATGTGTGGAAATTATTTAGTAAAAACCATGTTTTTAAACATTATTTAAAATATATATTCCTCATTGTTTTAACAATCTTATTGCTCCTCTTTTCAAAGGAAAGCACAAAAGAAATAACCTTTTGAACTAAGAGTGGGAAGAGTTTGTGGCAGTAAAAATGACGAATAAAATATATTTATATGAAAACCAAAACTTCAAAGGGTTTGATTTGGCTGTGTGCAAATAAATTGATGTTTCTCAGAATGTTGCTATCAAATAATTTTTGGAAACTATTTTGTGATAATAAAACTTCAGAAGATTTACAATCGTCTGTTTTCAAGAAACTATTTATTGGCTGCAATAACTAGTTTTCAAATGGAATCATAAATAGAACATTTATAAGTGTCTTTGAAAACTTTCAATAAAAACACTTCTTGGTGATTTAGTGTAGACAATTTCGTTCAAATTTGCAATAAGAGATTCCAAAAGATTAACCTTCTGCCCCTTAATCTCTTTATTCAGAGTGACATATATATAAATGTTTTATTAATGCTTTGAACCCTTAGCCCCTATGCCTTCAGATACCCTTTACCTGAGCTCCTGTGGGCAAAAGCTCAAATTAATTAAAAATAAGTTTTGTTCATTGAGTACTGAAATGTTTTTGTCTAATTCATTTCATTTTTACATTTGGTTTGCCTCATAAGTCAAATATATTTTGTAGTGGGAATGTGAGAGTTGTGCCACCACTGTTATCAAATGGGCTTAGTGTGTATAGTAAAATAGTGCTTAGCCCAAAATATTGGCCTTACGAGTTCAAAGGGTTAATGATCAGAATTCTCAGCATGAACAGTAATTTTTTAGAACACTTTTGTGTTGCCATAATTTATAAACCAAAGAAAAATAATCTGCTGGTCAACATTCAATTTTGTTACTTAGAAAGAAATTGGTCTGAGCAAATGCTGAAACAGTAAAAATAGAATGTTTTATACAGTAGTCCCCCCTTATAGTGTGGGTGTTGGGGTCCAACTGCACTATAACCGAACTGCGGATAATGAAAAGTCAATTATGAGTGCAAAATGAGTTCACCGCACCGGTAAACAAAAGCGTTGTTTTCATCACAAAATCAAAGAAATTATGTGTAAAATACCATGTAATTGTATGTTAATTGATTGCAAATTGAAGAAATTTAATATTTTAGTCATATTAAGGAAGTCGTTTGTTGAAATTCTGTTTTTATTTGTGGTTTTCTGGATGATTGGTTCATAAGTTTAGGAAAAATGTTGGAATCCATCATCCACCCCCCTTATATCACAAACTGCTCCTTAATGAGGGACTTCTGTATTCGAGTTTTTATGGGGATTTTATAGAAATGACCCTTCTATTCAAATCAAATATTCAGCCTAATGAATTTTTATTATTTGAACTAGAATCTGTGGGTTGACATGTATTCCTGCTATAATAAGAAATGATATAGGAAAAGATGTTGGAATCCACCACCCACCTGCCTTATATTGTGAACTGCACTATATCGAGGGACTCCTGTATTCAAGTTTTTTATGTGATTTTATAGAAATGACCCTTCTATTCAAATAAAATATTCAGCGGAACAAATTTGTATTATTTGATTATTTAGAATATGTGGGTTGACATGTATTGCTGCTGTGGAACATAAGTTCTGTGTTGCATTCACTGTGAGAAAGTACATCAGCCAAAATCTTAGATAGAGTTCAGAAAATTCAAAGTCAATAGACTTTGTAGAAAGATAACTGCAGGCGATCATTCAAGCACAGAACACTAGTAATCCCACGGCAAACATGAAGCCACAGTTGGAGATAAGCTCACTAAAACAAGTGAGGCAAATACAGATTTAATCAAACCTTACAAAAGTCTAATAATGCTGACCTGGAAGTCAGTGATCTTTCCACTAAAGGGATAACCAATAACTTAGATTTATTCCAAGATTACCATGGGTTATTCAGTTAAAAAAGAAAACATATCCTAAAAGCATAAAAAAGGGGATTGAAATTTGCCCCCTTTGTTATTTGTGTAAATAAACTAATTTTTATAAAAAGGACCAAACCAATGCAATAAAATGCATGAAAATAATGGAAATATTTTTTTGGATTAGTGTAAAACAGGAAAAATAAAGTAAATTATAGAGAAACAAGAACATGATGCATCCACCATCCTTATGTCCATATTTCAAAGGGATTCTAAACGAAGTAGTAGTAACATTACTAGTTGTGGTAGTAGTAGCAGAAAGAAGAGGATGGTTCACCCGAAAGGTCTGGAGCAAGTTTCATATCAATTCAACATGATACTGCTAAGAAAACTGATATTTAACATTACTAGTTGTGGCAGTAGTAGCAGGAGGAAGAGGAAAACGAGGATGGTTCACCCAAAGGTCTGGACCAAGTTTCATATCAACCCAACATGATATGGCCGAGAAAATTGATATTTAACATATTAGCGACAGACAGACAGACCAACTGAAAAGTGTCTTACAAAGATGCGTGGACGCATAAAAAAATGACCAAAACATAAACAGGAGAAAAGTTGATGTGCTAAAATGTATGTGGGAATTATTGTTTGAGGAAAAATGTTTGTAAAAGAAGAATCATTAAATATGAGTGAGGAAGGCGAATGCAATTTGGAATTAAAAATAACTTTTAAAAGTATTATCAACAGTGGGCAAAGCAATGACTGTGGAGTAGTGGACTAGAAAAGAAAACCATGATAATTAACAGCAGATGAAAAATAATTGACAACAGAGAAAGTGATTGAAAGAATGTTTTAAGAATACATGATAAAAAAAGAATGATTGTAAATATTAGGTTGATGCAAAAGTTTCCAGCACCAACTTTTGTACAATCTTTTGAAATCTAAGAATTCTCTTTGAAGTTAATTCAGCTCTTTATTGCTTGTGTGTGTGGATACTCTTTAAGAATTATTTGCAGAAAGGTGATAATTTTATTTTGTTTTGGTGAAAACCAAGGCTGAATATAAAAATGCACATTCAACACTTTACTTTACATGATTAATCTGGGAGAAAAGTGCAGTGGAATCTAGGCAATGGATCACTGAAGCTTATGGTAATGATGCAGTAGGTGCAAGCATGTGGCAGAAATGGTTTGCAAAGTTTTAAAAAAGGAGATTTTGAGCCCAAGGATGAAGAACACTCTAAAAAAACTTGAAAACTGATGAACTAGAGAAACTTTTGAAGTGAGATGCAGCACAAACAACTTATGACCAGTGGCGATTCTACGGAGGGGGAGGGGCCCATGCCCCGAGGTTGACCCCCCCCCCAACTTTCACATGCTTTAATGTAGGGGTGTTGCTGATATATGATTGATTATTTCAGATTTTTGAGAAAAAAAAAACTATGCCGTAAAAATATAATAGTTCCAATGTGTTTTTTTCTTTCTTATAAACATGTTTTTGCTCCCATTAAAAAAATATATTCCTCAAATGTGAAATAATTTTCTTTTTTTTTGTTGAAATCGAAACACAAACACACTTTCTAAGAACTAGAAACACCACTGCTTATGACCTTGTAGAAAAATTAGAGATGAATCAGCCAACTGTAGTATGTTGTTTACAAGCCTTAGGGAAAGTTCAGAAGCTGGTAAAATGGGTACTAAATAAACTTACAGAAAGGAACATTGGTTAGCATTTAAACACTTTTCATTATCTTCTTGTTTGATAGAAAAATTCATTTTTGTACAAGATCGCCATTGGCAATGAAAAATGGATTCATTATGACAATTCATAATGTAGAAAAACATGGCTAGATCCAGGACATCTCAAACTAAATGGAATTTACTGGGGAAAAAAAGTTCTTGGTGGGATTCAAAGGGAATTCTTTATTAAGTTGTTGAAACCTGGACAAACTGCTATTGTAAAATGCTACAGTAAGCAATTGAATCGTTTGAATGACTTATTGGAAGAGAAAAGATCTTCTTCTCGGCAAGGAAGTTGACCAGTGATTTTGCTGCGTGTCAATGCCTGTCCTTATGCTGAAAATGCAATGCAGCAAATGGACATGGGATAGACATGCAATGTATTCTCCAGACATGTCATCCTTAGACTATCACTTGTTTCACTCCATGCAACACTCTTTGTATGGTCAACAGTTCCAACAAGATATTGAAGAATTTCTTAAATTCATCAAATCCAAAACTGGAATCATTCTTTTATGATGGAATACCCAATTTAGCTGAAAGGTGGTGTAAGATCATAGAAAGCCAAGGAAAATACTTTGATGACTGAATAACGATGCTATGAATGGTAAAAGATGTTTTCAAAAAAGAAATCCTGGAAACTTTTGCATCAGCCTAACATGAAGAATAATTGATCCTAAAATAATATAAGCCATTGAAGAAATGGAACTTTTTTTAAAAATCAAGATAATTCTAAACAAATGACTAACTGATGATGGATATATTATTAGCAAATATTAAAATAGATCACATGTTAATAAAATCTATAATCTTTCAAGTTATTTGCAAAAAGAAAATTGTATTTTTGTGAAAATGTCTTTGATTAGAAATATGACTTGGTTTAATGACAGATATTAACAGATTAAAAATGCAAACAGAAGAGGTACTTTCAGAGATCCTTTATTCATATAATGACCGCAGTCAACCAAACACCTGTATCCTTCCGAGCTCTTTATTCTACTCATCAACACAATACAGTAATGGCTGCTCGTTTACCAGAACATAAAACAGCACCCCCTAGCGGAAGTACTTACTTAACATGACTGATTATCTTGATTTTTTTGGATCATGTTCCCATCGAGCACCCTAAATCTTTGCAAATCTAAAAGTATGCTTTTTTCTTTGACACTGGTGACGTCACTGAAATGTCAGCAGCGTTAGTTACCAAGTTAAACAAAGTCCGCGTGTTGATATTGAAAATAGAGATTGGAAGTAGAAAATTCTCGCCTGAACTGGTGTCGCTAGTCTGTCTCTGAAATGTTAAGTTGTTTCGAAGTTACTAAGATACTTTCTTCTGAAAACATTAAAAACTATTTATTCGATAAAACATTAAGATTGTTTATAGTTTTTTTCTTTTTTTAAACTAACAAACTTTCAAAGTTATTAAGCGACATTCTTCCGAAAAAATTAAAAACTAAAAACTATTTATTATTCGATAAAAAATAGGTTGTTTATAGTTTTTTCTTTTTTTAAACAAACTTTCGAAGTTACTAAGAGACTTTTATTTGTGCTTTCAAAATTCAATTCAAGTATCTTTTTGTGCTTATTGCTTATTTGTGATTATTAGAGTTTAAATTTTACAATCAGTCAATAGTTGTATTCTTAGTGTAATCGTTAGCGTATCTGACTGCCAACTCCTATGACGTGAGTTCAAAGCACGTCAGATCTTCCGTGTTGTTTTTTTTTTATGGGAATATGATTCTGATGGGATACTTTCTTCTGAAAAATTAAAACCTATTGTTTGTGCTTTTAATCTAAGTATCTGCTGGTGCTTTCAATCCAATCTCTTCTGAAACGTTGTGACTACATTGTAGATGAGAAGAAGAGTTTAAATGTGAAGAGGAAGCAAATTCAATTCTGTACATTCACTTTAGCAGAATAATCTGGATCAGATAATTCCATTTAGATTTTTAGAATGCTCAGGTCAGCTGCAAAAAGATATCTAATAAGGAGAGCAAAGAATATTCATAAAATAGAATATTTTCTCCAAATTTATACGAAACTAGACAACCCTGTTACCCTTTAAGAGAAAATTAATGAAATCTGATGCGACCAGAATGAACCTGGATTTCTTATTTGCAAATAAATAAATCAAGGATACTACTCTATAATTACCATTCAAGAGTTATCTCCCTTGAAAAATTAGTCATTATAAAATAGACTAGCATTCCAAGGGAAATTATGAATCATCGCTACCTATATATGCTGTGATGGGGGTGATCAATTTAAAAGTTGGGCTGTGATCACTAAAAAAATGGCTGAATTTTTTAAAAACAAGTGGGCACAACTACTGACCAATTTAGCATAAGCTTACATTGAAAATTGAACCCCCCACCAGAACTCTATTTTGGAGGGGAATATAAAAAAAACAAAAAAACATTTCCCCTACTCATTGAGGGGAGTGTGTGCAAGTTATCTGAAGTTTCTATTATGAACTGATAGGGCTAAGCGAAGTCCGAATACATAGATAGATAGATACATATAAATGTGTGAACACATGAATAACCTAAACCTTTGGTAATGGTGATTAATAGGGTGAGTGTGAACACAGACCCCACACTATTATTATTAAGCTGCAAATCATTTGGATTTTTATTTTCACTCTTTAAGTTAGCGCATTTTAGGGGTACCTAGATCAATACCTCTGGCTATAATGTAACAGTTTGACTACTAAGAGGTCACATACAGATAAACAAAATCAGACTTTTAGTATTATAGATATAAGGAGTATAATTCTCATCTCATTGGCCTGATCCTGTCGGATTGTCTGCCCACTTGTTACGCATAAATGGCTCAACATACAGGGTTATCTGATATATGCTTTGATTTGTGTGGCCTTTGAGAACAATATGAACAATGCCTGACATCAATTTGGCCTCAAGGATCACTGCCAAACCACACTGACATTCTGCCTCCTCCACTGCCATTTATGTTCACTTCTCATTACACAAGACAGATGGTTGGAGAAGAACAGAGAAGGCCAGTAGGTAATCCTGCTCGTAATTTAAACAGATACACATACACATATCTATGTTAAAGGGTAGAACTTGCTGGAATTTTCTACAAAGTATTACTAAAATATGTAAATTAATGCGGTCGTGTACAAAGGAGTGACACCTATAAGGAATAAAAAATAAATAATTTGAAGGAGTGACGATTAAAAAAAACAATACAATTATTAAAATTTTATTAAAAATTATTAAAATTGTTAAGATCTTATTTCAAAAACTAAAAACATTAAATTGTTAAAATATTTTAAATTTGGTTAAAATTCTTGTTCTCCATCATTGAAATCATCTTCTAACTAATAATCGTTTAAATTGCTTGAACTAAAATGCAAATTGTGTGCAATTCTGTGGTGATATTTGTCGAGAGGGTAGCCTTCTGAAGCAGTAACATTGATTCAAGCATTCTACATTGTCACATTACAGTAATATTAGTGTCACTCCTTTGAAATTTATCTTCAACTTGTCACTCCTTCTTTACTAACCCAAATTTATGTCGCCACATTAAAATATTATATTTGCAGAGATGTTTTATTGCTTAGGTGTATCATTAAATTGTTAAAATATCTTAAATTTGTTTTCTATAGTTTTGAGAAGGTTCATTAATATTCAAATGGTTCTTCGGACGATTGAACTCCTAAATGTGGTATTGTCTATGCCGGAGAAACAGGTCAAGTCAAGGTCAGACTTGATGAACACAAGGCCATAATCAGGGGCGAGATAGATTAATCTGCTATGGCTGACCACATCTGTAGAGAGAACGGCGAGCATCTTCCTCTTTGGGAGGAAGTCCAGATTATTGACAGAGAATGATGTTGGAAGCAGAGAAAGTGTGGATTTCAACCTGATGTGGCTTCTACTTCTCAACAAATCTAAACCCGACAAGACAAAGACACAGAAACACCTGGGCCATGTGCTATAATGGCTAGCCCCCTTTAAACATAACTTCTGTTTAACACATCACACTCGGATTTTACACCTTAAGGCCGAAGAATGGATTGGCCGAAATATTGTGTTTACAACACAAATAACAAGAAGGAGTTCAATCGTTCGAAGAACCATTTGAATCTTAAATTTGGTTAAAATTATTGTTATCCATCATTGAAATCATCTTCTAACTAATAATCATTTACATTGCTTGAACTGAAATGCAAATTTCGTGCAATTCTCTGGATGTATTTGTCGAGATTATTTTGTAAAGCAGATTGATGTTGTTTGATGAAATTAGCTTAATTAGCTGTCTATAAATGTGTTAAATTTAGCATTTTTTAGATTTTAAGTAGTTATTTAAAAAAAAATTAAAATAAAATTAATTTCTTGAGAGAATAGACAGAATTATTTAAAGGTAAAATGCCAGAGAGAAATAGGGAGGATGCAAGAAAAGAAAATGTTTTAGTGTTTAAATGTCAAATGAGTTTAATTCCAAGACCATTTAAATAGTGTTCAGTTGGCCATATACTGATTTTAAATATCACTAAAAATTGAAAAATTCTAAAGCATTCATTTGTTATATTTTCAGCTACCAAATCTATTAGGTCTATGTGATAGGGTAGGGAGAGAAAATAAAAAGGTCCACTAACTGTTGATTTCATTTCAGAATGTGGTTCTTATCTCTTTTTAACACATGAATTCCTGATGGCAGGAAGAAGAAGTCATAGGAAAACTAAAATGATAAAGAATTATTAAAAAACACACTACATTCATCTTCCTTGCTATTAATCCAGAGTTATCCTTAAGTCTTCAAGAAGATTATTTTCAGTGAATGGATATTCTATTTTCAGATGAAGGAGATTAACAATTATTTGCTTTTCAATAGCAAACAGTTCAAATATTAAGTTCAAATAATCCTCTTTCGGAAAATATAAACTGTAACTGAAATAAGTTTTTACCAAAGTCATTTTTTATCTGAACTTAAGACCTATGTTGTACTGTATATTTAGTAAAATAACTTTCTTTTTGTGAAAAGTGAAATAATTAATAGAAAAGTATTTCCCAATATCTTTAAACTCATCCAATGTTTTGAAAAATACATATATTAGTAATTAGCAGTGTTCAAAAGTGATCTTATTTAAAGATATTATTTATAATTTTGAGTTTAACGGACTATCAAACTCATTCTTCATGTTATTTTTGTTGTTCACACAATATTTCGGACAATCCATTCTACAGCCTTCTTCAAGTGTACTATCCGTTTGTAAAGAGGGAGACTCTTTTTTTCGGTAGTGTCAAGTAACGGTAGCAAACATTTTTTTCATTTTTTATATATATATATGAATGACTTGGCTCTTCGAACGGAGAATTGGAAAACGTTTTCCATGTCTTTTCAGGTTCTAGGACAGTGGGGCCTGGAAGTAAATAGCCGTAAAGTCTGCACAATGAAGTTTTAAGGTGAAGTGCAATGTGTGCACAGCTGACCTCACCAAGGGTTTGTGTGCCAGGGTCCACCGAGGTGGCGCAGATAGCAGCAAGACTCCAAGGTCGTAGGTTTGACAGGAGTTTCTTTTCTTTGTTATTGATCAGTAGTGGAACTCTCCCGTTTTGGGAGTCCTCTTTCTGATCATTAACAAAGAAAGCTAACAGAGTTATCTTTTTTTGTATATGATATATTAACATATTGACACAAGCTAGCTATGGGGGTCTGCCACCCCATTGCGGGAATGTTTCGACAGTAAAGTTGACCTGTGAATAAACCACAGGACGTGAACATTCTGTAGTTGGTAGATGCCTGAGCTGGCTATAAAGTTCTACTGACACTTTGAAGGAGAATCAGAACCTGCAACTTTGGTCACAGATGCTCATGATAGTACTGCTGTCTGCAACTTTATATACATTTTTTATATTTATTATGGGATTTGCTACAGATTGACAGTCTGTTTTGCACACGTCACTATTTTGGGTTTTTTATTTTTGTTATTTTTCACTTTCATCTTCCATCACTTTATATTTATTTTTTTATCTATACTTTAGCCAACATTTATTAATTATAGCATTTTAATTTTCTAGTCTTCGGATTTTATTAAAATATTAATTACGTTTATTTGTTCAAGTAAAAAATATTAATTACATTTATTAAGTAAAAAATAGAAGTAGTTTGTGGTATTAAAATTAAAACTTGCCTCAGTCTGTCTTCAAATCTGTGTTATGCTTGTTTTTTTTTTATATATACTGTTCAGTTGAGTTATGCTGTATACATTCAACTTCCGGTGTCTGGGCCTGGGGTCTAGGATCAGGTTTGCTTGTATTTAAGACAGATATATCTAAATATTTGTATACATTTTGTTGTCTGTATGTTAGAAATGGTTTAAATGTATTTTCATATAGTGATTATTCTGGTTTTTAGTTTATATTAACATTTTTTAATTATGTTTGTAATATAACACATATTTAAAAGTAGACTAAGATTTTATTTTAAAATAAAAAAACAAAAGAATGTGTCTCTGGATGTATGGTAACTGGACTTTGGAAAAGGTCTAAGAAGTCAGAATATATATGCTAAGGAGAAAACTAATTTGGTAAGATTAAAGTTGCATGTTGTAGTTTCATTTTGATGTTGAATACATATTTTATTTATCATATAAATTGTTTATTGGGAGTGTCCTTAGGTGTGTTTAGCTTAAAAACTAAAATAAAATAAAAACTAAAATTCATAAAGAACCAAGACTATTGGTATGTTTTTTTTTAATCATTGAAGTTATTATCTTTTTTTTGCATATTTTAGTATATAGTTATTTTGGTGACTACATTTCGAAATTAATTCACTTCTTTTATTAAGAGGTTTTTCAGGTTTTTTGTGATATATTATCTTCAATTTTTCTTTTAAGCATAGTGTACATCTTTTTGTGATGTTGCTGTGTGGATATGTCAGTTTCATGTTAACTGATCTAAACAGGGAAAGTAAACAGTAGGTGTAAAGATGAACAGAACAAAGATAAAAATAATGTTCAATGATAAAGTA
>VCCN01005374.1:4484112-4509418 GCA_006491835.1 Architeuthis dux | reverse complement strand
TATATATATATATATATATATATATGTGCGTGGGTGTGTGTTATCTATACCAACAAGCTTAGAGACAACGACTTGGGGCAGTCCTCATTATCTCCCTTTATCTCATTGATTAGAACTGACAACTTGCTTTTCTTCTGCTAAGAATGTCAAGTAAATAATATAACCGGATAAAGAACAAATAAATCTGTTGTCTAGATATTAACCAGTAGTAGTCAAGACGGGACACAGAGAAGGACAAAAGCTCAAGTGGGAGACCCCCATAGCATAAATGAAGCTACCGATCTGCTTGATGGAAACTATACCTACAGTTTACTCTCACCCTTTCGATTATAACTGCAATCCATTGCACAGAGGTGTAGCTAGATATTTGGAGGCCTGGGGGGCTTGGCTCCTTGAGGGGCCCCCTCCTACATTTAGCGAGATTAGTCAGTAGAAATGCAGTAGGTGAACTACTATTTATAAAGGCCACTCTCCATTGGGGGCTCGAGGGTTTTGGGGTTTTCAAATAGCCCCCTCCTCCCTCAGCTAAGCCGCTGTCTTTGCACTTTTCATGCTACTGTTGCATTTCTTCTCTCATACTTTGGGTGACTAGTTCCTTACATTCCTGCTTGTCTGTCTTTCTCATGTTATTCAACTTTATGGCATCTTATATTTGCTACAGATTTCGGGCTATGCTCATGCTATCCATACTGTAAAAGTCACGCTAAGACCAGGTTCCTAAATAACATATTGCTTTCTTTCGAGACTTCATTTGACTGGCAGATGATGTCTCCCACTTTATGTGCTTTTTCTTGAAGGACAAGTTTTTCTATCTAAGTAAAAAGCTGCCAAGGTTTATTTATTACCCAGTTGTGTTAAATACATATTTCACGTACACTATGAGTTTTGCATTAGTTACACAGATATTGGTTGAAGAAAAGAGCATCTCTTCTTTATAAATTGAATAAATTAAAGACCATCTCTTCTTTATAAATTGAACACCTAGATCTTCTTGGATGGTTAGTAATTTCTGTGCTCATGAGTTTAATCAAAATGGTTAAGCTCATGGTAAAACACTTCAATAGTCTTTTCATGTCTAAATGAATGACTTATCTATTTGTAATTTTTGATTTTTAATAACAGTAACACCATGTTCTCATCAGATAATTATGAGTAACATTATATGAGTATGCATATGTATTTTTACTTATAAAAAATCTAGAATAATTTCAATAGAAAAATAGAAAGCTTATTAACCAACCTTCTTGTGAAACAGCATATATACCTTACCAAAACTAAAATGGATAAATGTTATTTTGAAATGAAAAATCTTCATATACTTCTCAGAGTTTCCGATAGGCAAATTTAAGTTATTAAGAATTATCATATTTTTCAATCTTTTTAAGACATGGGTTCTCACACTTTCTTTTCCAGCATACCTGTTTGTTCTGTTGTGAAAAATGTAGTATAAAATGTATGGATACCATAGAAAAGACAATAGGTATGTAGTATTCATTAGTAATTTCATTTAATTTAATGTTACATTTTTTTGAGATGGATAAACTTTTTCATTTTCATTAAGTAACTCAATTCTAGGCACAGTTTCAGAGAGACACATCCGCATATCATTCTCAATTGACAGTCTTGCACGGTACTTGTTTTAGTTGGTTGTGATTACTATATAATACCAGTGTTTTTACAAACCTTGCGTAACCCTGTAATTTATCTTGAGTACCCCTAGGGGTACACATACACTGGTTTGAGAACACCCACTGATTTACTTCAGAAACAGATATAATGAAAGAGTTCAGTCAAAATGAAATTTTTATGATCTCCAAGGTGCATTTAATCTATTAAGGTTTGTATGCAGGTTATTTTGGTGAGTTTTTGTTGTTATGTTCCAGAGCAACTGTCATGTCATATAAGCTAGATATTTTCTAAGCTTAAGTAAATTTGTCACTAAGCTGCATTTTAAATTGCATTCAGTAAAGATCAAACCCACTATACATAACTTGTTAGACCAACTTATTAACTACCACACTGAGGGCTGTTTTATGTTAAATAAAATCGTGATGTTCATGTCAATCAGAAGACCAAGTAGTTTAGAGCTAATATTCTGGATATGACAGTTCAATGAAAAGATTTTAGTATAATTATTTATTGTTATCGTCTTTGTGCTGGGTAGGACGAAGCCATCCTTACTTAAGCATTACATATCTTGTTCACTAGTCTTCTCTATGCTCCTCTGTCGCTGACTAGTCTTTGAAATTCCTAATTAATCACTTTTGTAAATTAGGAAGCCAATCCCTTGTTTTCTGGCTTTCATTTCATTACACAGTAGTTTGTCCCCGCTGACATTAGCATCAATCCCTTTTTTGATTTTAGTTTCTTGGAGGCTGATGATGTCAACGTTTTATGTGTCCATGGTGAGTTGATGTTGTTTTTTTATTGACGTTAGTCCTCAGTCATTGAATGTTGCTGGTCTAAAGGAGTTTGGAGCCATGATGGTATGCAATATGTGGAAATAGACTTCTTTCACTTGACAAGACCAGAAGCAGCATCACTGGTTTGACAATTGGCTGTCTGGTTTTCATTTCAAAACACAGTAGTCTGTATCTGTTGACATTAGCATCAATATCTTTTTCGATTTTAGTTTCTTGGAGGCTGATGATATCAACGTTTTATGTGTCCGTGGTGAGTTGATGTTGTTTTGGTACTGATGTTAGTCCTCGGATATTGAATGTTGCTGGTTTAAAGGAACTTGGAGTCATGATGGTGTGCAGTTAGAGGCAACAAGCCCCGAAGTATAAGCAAAGATGAGAAATCATTAGTATTCTAACAAGAAGAAGGAACCAACATGAAAATGAAAGAAATTTATTCAAATTGTGCTAATTGTTCAGTCTGTCAGCAAAATAAGAATCCAGAGAAAACCTTCAAAATTTCAAAGAAAATGACTCATAAAAATTAAGGCAAGTCAAAAGTTGATGTGCAAAATATGTAGATCAGTTGTCCCCCAACATTTTGCCCACAGGCACCATGGCGCCGACCTTATGTTATATCGGGCATTACGTTCATTATTAAGTAAAACTATAAACTTGCCTTGATTTTTTCCATGATAGTATAAATAATTTTTAAAAAACTTGCTGTTTTGCATTGATCTTTTTTGTGCATTATCTTAAATAGGAATTAAATATTACCATGTATGATTTTTATCATTAAGTCCAAATATAAATTTGACTTGAAAAGTAAATGGTGCCCGTGGCACTACTGGTAGTCATGAAAGTGCTCTTCGGCACAAAAAGATTGGGGACTCCTGATATTATTTTTATCTCAATCTTTTAGCTATTTTAGAAATCCGGAATATTAACTCCAATGTGATAATCAGTTCTCCACCCAGTTTATTAATAGGATATCTAATTGTATCCTTATATTTTCTACCATAAATGCATGGGATCTTGTACATACATATTGAATGTGTCTTACTCAGTTAAAAGCGTGACTTGTATAAAACAGCTATACAGACTGGTGCTATTATATCTGAAGACAATTTTCTTTTTGTACAGCTGACAGATCTTCTGAATACTTTCAGCAACACCTTTGATGTATGGCAAAGTGGTTTTCATTTTGTTTCTTCCAAGTCTATTCAACCGTCTGCAGTTTCGGGGGCAAAATCAGCTGCCAAGTAGTGCACTGGTTGAAATGTTCTGATAACATAAACATTAAGATACAAGTGTAAAGAATGTACCGGATCATCATGGAATGAGCAAAAAATGTTTCTCCTGATAAAACAGTTTTAAATGCTAAATGGTAAGGCACAATTATTCAAAGAAATCTGATGAATTTATGATTTAACTCTCTTTTTTTATTAAATTTGACTAGTTTTTACATTCATCCTAATTTTAGTTGTTTTCATACAACTTATTAATTCGGGCCACTGTTTCTATGGCAACGAATAACAGCACAATCAGAAATAAAGAGCAAGCCTTCGGTGAGAATCAAACTCACACCCTCATTGCTAGAGCCTAGCTGCTTTAGTGGTAGTGGCCCGAATTAATAAGTTGTATAAAAACAACTAAAATTAGGATGAAGGTGAAAACTAGTCAAATTTAATATAAAGTGGTGTGTTACAATACTTCATCCAATAATAATAAAGATTGATTGAACCCTCTTTGTTTGTTCTATTTATTGATTGAAAGTGTCAAATCCAAATGATTTCTCTAATATTAACTAATAGCAGATTTGAACTATTCCCAGAGTCTATGGTTAACATAAGCAAATACTTTTTTAGTAAACATGGCAAGATTTTACAAGTACAATATCCATCTTGTAAATTACATATCACTTATATTAACAATGTTCTATCTTTGCCAAATTATATATACCTGCATGAATAAATGTTTACCTTCCGTGTGATTATTCTACAAACAAATGCCCATCATGAAGAACTCATGGTAGTACTTGCTGGCTTTCAAATCCATAACGAATTTCATCTTCACTAAGTGGTCTATAAATATTACCCAGTGCCAGAGTTTGTATAGACCAAGTGAATCAAAACAAGTGGCTAATGTTATTATATCCATAAAGAAAGCAAAAATGTCTTAAACTTTATTTTGATGGAGACAGTGATATAGCTAGAGATTTGAGGACACGGGGGCTTGGCTCCTTGAGAGGCCCCCAAAAATTCAGTGAGATTTGATGAAAAAGGAAAATTTGCAATAAATAGACATGCACTATCACTTAATTGGTAAAAAACAACCCTAAAGGCTGAATAATTATTTATGCAATTCCTGTAAGTACAAATATATCCTTGTTATTATATAATATCAGTAGAAATGCAGTAGGTTAAACCCTATTTATAAATCTTTTCAAATAGTCCCCGCCCTGCCCCTGGATGAAGAACTATGACAGAAACAATCAGTAATCAAAAATATTCTTGTGAACCAAGATTTCCTAAAATATTTCCCAGCATGCAATGAAGATAGGCTTTGCAATATTTTTCTGACTAAAATGTTTTTGAGTTTTTCTACATATTAACAAATGTTTTATTTGTTGTCAGCAAAAAATGTTTCAAACTTATATGTACAAAAGAAACAAATAAGACATTTAGAGCAATAAAATATACCCATCATAACTGTTTGAAACGTATCTGTATGTACCAAAATAGTAATAAACCCAATAGCTACTGGTAATTGTAAAACCTTTAATGAAAAAGAAATGTGTGAGAGAATTAATGACAATATATTTTTACTTACCTTTTGATGTCACTGGGAAAGATTCCAAGCCATTTCAGTGCTGGAACAGCAAGTGAATCATTTTCCAAGGATAATGACTGCAAATAAATTTAAGAGAATAAAACTGAAATGTGCATCTAAATAAAATTTCATGACTAAATGAATCAATCAGTGCTAGATTAACTATGTAGCAATAGTAGCATATGCTACGGCCTCACAATTTCAAGAGCCCCGCGCCAATTGCTTGCAAGAAACTGAATTCATAACCGCTGCACAATGATCAAAATGAAAACAAAATAATACTATTACTGAAGTGTCAGTGTTGTATTATCTGGTTGTATAGTAAATGAACAAATTTAATTACTTTACTATGCAAGTAAAAAAATGTATGTCTTTTAGTACTTATGTGTATTTTCTTAATTTAGGATCTCTTTACAACATACGCCACAGGCCTCACACTATCTTAATCCGATCCTGGAATCAATTTAACTGCTTTACTGACCATGGATTTTTCTTTTGAACATAGCATATTTGATTAAGCCTTGCCAATAAATTAACATTTCCTGCTTACATGAATATGTCATAGCCATATTGAGAATACACAGCTAGTTACATATAATTAATGATGAATGTCAACAGTTTAGTGTTGCAAGCTTTAAAATTCATCAGAACTTATATCCAAGTAAACTTTCATTAATTAAAAAGCAAAAACATCCTAAATGTGAACATGCTTAAATAAAAAAAAACAGTATTTTAGAATGGTTGACATAAAACTAATAAACTAATAAAATAATAAAATAGCAAAAGTTTTAAGAGTAAATTTTCTCATTTTATTTTGACTTGATAAAACAACCTCAAACAAATTAAATGTAACGATCTCACACAAATTGCAAGAATATAAAGACCTCACACAAATTGCAATAATGTAACAACATCACACAAATTGCAATAATGTAACAACCTCACATAAATTGCAATAATGTAAAGACCTCACACAAATTGCAATAATGTAACGGTCTCATACAAATTGCAATAATGTAACGGTCTCACGCAAATTACAACTAAAACTATTTACTTGTGACATACTCTCATTTTCTCATTTTATTTTGTCTTGATAAAACATGTAGCAATAACGGATAAAAGATATGAATCCATTAAACCCTTTTATCTGAAGACAGTGTGTAATCACAACTGCAATTGTCCGAAGCATGTATGTAGTTGTAGTTACATATAAATCACAAACCTTTATTTGAAGCCAAAGCGGTTTTCAGTCATTTTGGTCACATGACCACCTGCCTTCTTGGCAGTGATGAGCTTATACATAAATGTATGAAAAAAACTGGAAAAATATCTCTCAATTGAAAAGATATTCCTGGATCCACCCAATGAGTTAACCAATTCTTCCTTACCCAATTGCCCACCCTCCCACAAAATTTCATTGGAATTTACTGAGTACTCTTGGAGATATTGTATAATTACCTCTTCAATGTAAAATTCAAAATAGCGCTTTGAGTAGAGTAGTTAGTAGAGTAATAATGTAACGACCTCACACAAATTGCAATAAAGTAACGACCTCACACAAATTGCAATAATGTAACGACCTCACACAAATTGCAATAATGTAATGACCTCACACAAATTGCAACAAAAACTATTTACTTGTGACGTACTCCTAAAAGTATCCTCTTTGACATACAAAAGTCTATGTTTGAAATTTGATATTACATAATTCTGTTAGTAAATGATAAATGAGATATATCTTGTGGCTTGCAGGTGTGTGTGTGTGCAGTAGATTGATGAAGAAGTAAGATGTAAAGTAACATTGTTAATCATCTCTGGTCGGTTTGTTTGCTTATGGGGAGGGGGTTGGTGTATAAAAGAGGAAGTTGGGTTAAAAAAATATTTTATCTTGAATTGTATGAATAGAAAAAAATGACTAATAAAAATGATATGTAGGATGTTTCACCCCTGCAGGTACAGATGTAGGTTGGTACTTACTAAAACAATAACAATGTTACCCTGGCTGGGGTTCAATGAACTCAGATAACAGACAGCTAACACAACTGAAAAAAATGAAGTGTGAGAAAAGGGTCTGAAAGCTGTGTTACCAATTTAGCACATTTCACACTAGATTCAGTGCGTTTGCACTTAAACATTTTGGCCACTTTTGGGATATTTTTGACCATATTTAGTGTGTAAAAACACATCAAATAATAGGCAGTTTTTAAAAAGAATTTAGCTCTTTTTAGCATGTTTTTGGCAGTCAAACTAGCACAAAAATATTTTTTGAGTTAGCAACACTCTGAAAGAGACAGATAATTCAGAAACCTGGAGAAAAAGGATGTTGTTTTTCAGTCTCCAGCACAAAAAAAAGACAACCACGGAAAAGACTGAGTGAGTATAGGAATTCTTTTTCTTATGTTGGACTCTTCTTCCAAGGAAATTCTCGTCATATAAACCTATCTACCAATTATTAAAAAAATTCATTTGTCCAAATAATTCCTAGTGCAGGCGAATTATCAGTGACATAGTATATCTATAATGGATCTTCTAAGTTGTGACTAGTATCCTACACCACATTCATTGCACTGACAATGTTTCAGAACTAGCGACGATGCCTGGTCTGAAATCCTGAAAAAAACCCTGCTTAGGGCTGCAGAAATGAGACAACACACCCTTGAAGATAGCCAGGAGGAAAAAGATTCAGCATCCTCGCAAATGTCACAGTAAATTCACTATGAAAAATCTCCTTGAAGCCATTACAAAGTGGACTATACAAAACCAAGGTGCTGGTGTTGAGGCTAAATATACTGGAAAAGAAGATCATTTAGAGATGCACCCCAAACATGGCCACCTGACACAGAAAAATACATTATTCCTGAACCGGCTACTAAATTCCTGAAGACACTGCTAACTGGCGAGAATAAGTGTATCAATCCTTCACCAAGAGTCCAACGTCAGATGACTTTATTTGGCAGTGATCTGGTATCTGCTGTCACAACTGGCAGGACAAAGCCACCTAAGCATTTCTTCTCACTTTTGCCATTAAGTTTTTGACAGGAAACAAGGAACTGATACAAATCATGAATAGACTTGGCCACATTGTGTCTTACTCACAACTGGAGGAGATTGACACAGCAAAGTGTCTTCAGAAGCTAGAACTTGAAAATGAAAATACATTTTTTCAAATGCTCATCCCCATGTGTTTATAAATGTTGCATGGAATAATATAGACAGACTTGAAGAGACACTTAGTGGTAGTGGTGGTGGTGGTGGTACATCCCATAGAGTCAATGGCATTGCTGTCCAACCAAAAGTTGAGGGACCTTTACCACAGTCAGTACTACCTACAGTAACTAAAGAAGAGAAGAGAAACATCTCTCCTACCCAACTCAGACTCCCAACTTATAATGTTGGACAACCCAAGATTGAGACACTGATACAACAAATGTGAACAAGCAGACAAAGCACAAGTATCTTATCTGGCTCCTCAATCGAATTGCATCTGCTGAAAATCAGACCTTCAGTAACTGGACAGTAGCCCAAAATTTAATCACATCTCCCATTGTACAGCCTTCCACAAAATTTCATTGAAATTTATTGAGAACTTTTGGAGATATCGTATGGGCAGTGATGAGCGTATACATAAATGTATGAAAAAAAAATCCAAAAATATCTCTCCATCATATACATATTCCTGGATCCCCCCCAAAATTTATCCATTTCTTCTTTACTCCATGTCAAATAGGATACCTTTAGGAGTACGATACGAGTAAAATAGCTTTTGTGGCAATTTGTGTGAGGTCATTACATTATTGCAATTTGTGTGAGGTCGTTACATTATTGCAATTTGTGTGAGGTCGTTACATTATTGTAATTTGAGTGAGGTCGTTACATTATTACTCTACTATTCCCTGTGCGAATGCCAAGTGAAGCACTATTTTGAATTTTACATTGAAAATGTAATTATACGATATCTCCGAGAGTACTCAATGAATTTCAATGAAGCTTTGTTGGAGGGTGGGCAATTGGGTAAGGAAGAATTGCTTAAATCATTGGGTGGATCCAAGAATATCTTTTCAATTGAGAGATATTTTTACATTTTTTTCATACATTTATGTATAAGCTCATCACTGTCAACACGATATCTCAAAAAGTTCTCAATAAACTTCAATGAAATCCTGTGGAAGACTGGACAATAGGCCAAGGAAGAGGTGATTAGATTTTGGGGTAGATTCATGCAAATTTCTTCTGTTGGCAGAGGTACAAGCTCTCTGAGGGTTTTCTGGTTTTATATGGGGGTAAGTTTGCTTACAGAGTGATTGCTATCATTAAGCTACAAGATAGGCAGCGTTATCATACTAAAATATAAACTAGAGACATGTAGGAAACAAAAATACAAAAAATGTTTGGCCACCTGGGGTGGTACCAATTTCTGAAAATATCAGTGTTGGCCCTGGAACTTGTCACTATGTATTTAATATCTTAAAATAGGGAGTATGGAGGTGCAATTGGCATGGTGGTAATGGCATGGTCAATGGAATCGGCGACCCAAGTTCAAACTCCTGTCAACACTATTTATATTCACTTTGCACTAATGCCCTTAGGAAAGGTATGAATCCAACCCTTCTCCTGCCGGCTATGGGTAAATAGCAGAGCAGATTGGGCTCTCTAGCCTTGGGATGGCAACCAGTCTAAGAGAAGGAAAAACTGATTCCAAATCAGGGAGTGGAGCTCTCTTGCATCCAGTTATGTTTTGGTAGTATGTAGTACTTGATTTGGATGTAAGTCGATCATTACAGGGTGAAGTGAAGTACGCACTGCACAACATAAGATACCATGACACATACATATTTATGTAAACCTTTATGATGTACATACGTCTTCCTTGCCTTTCCGAAGAGAATGGAACAAATGTCATCCATAACGTTTCTTTTACTGAGTCATTAGCGCAACACATCAAGGTGTCTACTCTTTTACCTTCTCCTTCTCGCCTTACCTGTCTGGAGAACTTGAGACAAACATAACGTTCTCTTTAGCAAGCAAACAACAACCTGACGGAAATTTTCGTCATTCGCAGTTGAGCCATAGAACTGTATTGATTAAGTCTGCAGTTAATGGGTTTTAAGTTGTTATGGGGACATATCTGCGATCGGACGTAAGTCAGTCAGGCATGAATTGATGTATGACTGTACATGTATCATGTATAGTTATTTCGCAATTTATTCTTGGTCTCCTTTGACATTGTACCTGTATAAGGCGGAGACAGGGCTGAGAAAAAACATCATTCATAAAACATGACATGTGGCATTAAAAAGCACAAGGAAACTAGACAGCTGTAAAAATAATTAGAAATAGATGCTGTAATCTTCCAGTGATAGTTGACTGTGTGGCCGTATCACAACAGATCACTTTCAGTCAAACAAGAAAAACTAAATAAACAACCATAATGCATTACAAATATATTTATTGCCTGCAGTATTTGTATTTTTGTGAACAAACTGGGCTTGTTGAATTGGATATAACCTAGACTAAACCAAGTTTGACACAGTAACACATTTTGGGAACACTCACATAGAAATGAATTTGTAAGCGATTATTTTTTTGTTAGACCAGCAGGAGTTCAGAAAAATATAATAGACTATAATATAGAATGAATGAATAGATATAATTAAGGTTATAATTTTTTTCTAAATAAGCATATAGTTTAGAGTAAAAAAAAATTCTATAAGTAAAATTATACATGTAAAAATTATATTTTTGAGAATTATCTTAAGTGAGTATATCAGAACTTTAGTTGTTACTTTACACAATTCTGGTCTGTCACTTGGAGCTATTTCCAAATAACTGCAAGTTCCCCAACATTTGGTACAGTCCATAGTTTAGAAGTTCAAGTCTACTTGGACTGTAAGTTCAGGAAGAAATATCGAGAACAGCAGAATGAAAATTGAGCAGAATTGTTAAAAAGAATCCAAGGATAACAAAAGAAGAACGTGAAAGAGTTACAACTCACAAGAATGCTTGTATCAATGTCTACAGTCAGAAATTACCTTAGGGTTGTTATGCAAGGAGAAAGACACTACTGCAAACTAGGCATGTGAAGTCTTGTTTGAAGTTTGTGAATGTTAACTTTGACTAAGATCAAAGCTTTTGGGAAAGTGGGCTATGGTTGGACAAAACTAAATCTGAAACGTTTCAGTTCAGTGACCGGAAGTATGTGTTCCAAAAACCTGGAGAAGCCTTTAAGCAAGAAATTACCATTTCCACAGTTAAACATGGTGGTGGCAGCATCGTGTTATGTGAGGTGTTTTGTGCCAATGATTCTGGTTCTCTTTGTAGCTGCCGCCAGTACAGAAATAAATTGAGAAAATAATTTCACAAAGAACCAGGTGTCCGGTAGGTGAAGAATTGGGGTAGGGAGCTGCCAGGCGTAATCGTATGGCGCTTCATAATAAAAAGTGATGCCCTCAAGAGACAGGCAGAGTCGTTTCGTCTGGCGTTGTCACCAGCTAAAGAGAATTTAAGTAGGACCAAAGTCTCCAGGGACACCCCTGGTGAATTTGTGTATATTTCTGTCTCACGAAAAGGGGACTCAACATTTGATCACCACAAAGCTGGGGTCAGAATAACTTGACCGTATGACACCAGGGTTAATGAAAAACATGTGTTTTAACACACACGCATTTCTTTGCCCATATTAAGAGCCCCAAGACTGACCACATCAGTCTCGCAAATCAACCTTCAGAGCGGTGCACGATTTTCTTCTCCTCAGAATCACGACACAAAGTCCCAAGAGAATCTACAACCAGCAAAGGGCGAATTATGGTAAATAGGACTGAGTTTTCATCTTCATCTCAAACTTCTATGCTCTAGTTCGATTCATCGTGAACTAGGATGTGACACACCTATAAGCTTCATGAACTTATTCCTTCTTTGTGTAATTATTGAGTCATTTTGTGTGTTCAAATGCTACGTATGTTGCATATTGATGATTCCTACTGTTTTAAACACACTTGTATCTGCCTAACTCGCGGCTTCATTGTTGTATTGCAGTTTTCTACGTTCAAATGTAAACATTATGTATGCCGATTTATTATGTTTAAATGTACTTGTATATTTTGCCTAATTCGCAGTTTTATCATTGTATTGAAGTTTTTGCGTTGTACAAAACGTTGTACTAAGGATTGTCTATGTATAGATTGTACTAAGACTTCAGAGAATAAAGATCGTTTATGTACATCAGTAAGAAGCGTCAAACCCTTTTCCTTCACGTAAAACCCTGCTGTAATTACACTCTTCACAAGATAGAAAGAATAATGAAAAAAGAAGACTAAGGAAAACCTGAAATCTTCAGCAAAACAGTTGATCTTTGCTCTTTCAACAAGATAACAACCCAAAACACACTTTGAAATTAGTTTCAAGCTGGCTGGACCAGAACAAAATTGACCACAATTTCATAGAAAATATGCTGAAAGAGTTGAAGCGCAGAGTGCACCTTGAATAACTACCAAATTTCACCAACTTAATGAAATTTTTCAAGGAGGAATAGTAAAGATTATCTCCTGAACTTTGCAAAAAAACTGGTTGTGAATTGCAAGGACCACTGAGTGGTTGTGAAGGCGGCTAAAGGCCATACAACTAAATATTGGACTGGTTTATGAATATTTTTAATCCTCCCCCGACTATATAAGTTTTGTGATTGTTTGTATTGTAAGATTTGAGAAAATCATGTTTGAATTAACTTCTTTTTTTAACGTTGTACAGCTATTCAATCTGTTTAGTTTGTATATTTCACAAAAGTATTTCAAAATGTGAATAAAATTGAAAATTATTGCACTGTATGTAAACTTTTTAAAAATTTTAAATAAATAAATATGTATGACAAAAAGTAAGCTTCAATATCCGTCTGAAGTTTTTAAAATGTCTAAATAAAAAAGTGGCTATTGCAAAATCCCAATTACCTATCATAAAAGTTTCATATCCGTAGTATTTATTTTTTTGCTTGCTTTGAAGAGAATACAGTTTTGTATAAATGGTGATAATCCTTGATATAATTACTTACATTAATTTAGATGTTCTAGAAAAAAGCGTGATATTTTTTATCGTTTTATAAAACTTATTTATGGAAATAGAATCAGTGATCTTTCGTTTTTTGTCACCTATCACAGAAAACCACACACACTTGCATATATAGCCAGCCAGAATCACTTAAAAACTGAAGAAACCTATTGACAGTTTTGAAGGTTTCTAATTTTTGTAATTGTATGCTTTCCATCCATCTGAAATTATTTTTTGGTCATGGTTTCACCAAGTCTGAGTGTTCTGTTATCGATGATATAAAACAAGAGATTGCCAAATTGACAATAAAGTATTTTGATTTATGGACATTTGCTTTGTAAAAGTTTAAGGAGGGCTTAAGGTATTAGAGAGTGGCTATATCTATTGTTCAACCTTCAGTGCAAAGCAGGAAAAAAACTTGTTGGCCAAAATGAACTCAAATGAAAGATTGGATTGAAAGAAGTAGGCTGGGTCTTTGCTATTCATCTATGGAGAGCCCCCACGCTACTTGTTAACTCAGGTCTAAGGAAAGTATATCAACCTGGAAGCGATATTGAAGTTATCAGGTAATAAATAGGCAATCAGAAAAAATGTATTTTTGCACACAATATCAATCATCAAAATGATGGGAATATAGAGTTTGAAATTATCATAAAATAATTTTACAAAGGTTTATGGAAAATGAGGATTCATAGTGAATTCATTGCGGGTAAATATATATCGCCTGTAATTTCATGGCCTGGTAAATTCATCGCAAAGTAATTACATCGCAAGCCAATACATTTTCGGTAAATTTATCCTAATTTATAAATGCAACTTATTTCATTAACACCAAAAAAGAAAATCAAAAGAATTGTTAATTTCAAGTTTATTCAATTTACTCCCAACCGTAACCCTAACACTAAATAATGGCTTGTTTATAGATCACTTCCAACCCACCTTAATTATACCAAATGACTTATTGATTTCAACTCAAAAATATAATGTATAAATTGTGTATAAATAATGTTTGGCGATGAATTCCATCATGATGGAATTTACTGCGATGAATTTACTAGACTCAGAAAATAAGAGTGTTAAGTAAGTATTCTCATTTCAGTATTGAGTTATGCCCCTTAGGCTGAAGAACACTTATAGACATCTGGTAAGGCAGCATTGTTTATGTTCTTAGTGAAGAGACGCCATATTGAATCTGGAGATAAGAGAAGGCGGTGGACATTGTACTTAAATGAGTTTGTGAGTAAATCTTCTGTTGTTTTAATTTTGTTGGTGTCTGTCATTTATTATCTTTACACTGGTAGCAGAGTGCTGTTGAAAAAAAAACGAACGGAAATGACAGACGTATTTGATAAAATACCAACTTTTTCCGTAGTGAAAAAAGAAAAAACGGGAATGACGAACAGTGATATTTCCGTAGTTGAAAAATAAAAAAAAATAAAAAATGACAGACGTGGAATTACCAATTCTTGTAGACTTTATTTCAGTGAATTATTTTGCTTGGGAGAAAGCACGTCTATAATCGAAAAAGAAATTGGCACCCATGTTAATTTTTTGTCTGACCGGCATGGCAAGACAGACAATTTTAGAAATAAACCCATTCAGATTTGAATACTGAAGATGGCATATCAAACCTATACAAGAGATTGGACAAACTTTTTGGACTAAATTTTGTTGAAATGCTAAAGCAATCACTGACGAAGCCAAGAAAAATAAAAAGGAAGAAATGACATCCGAATAAAAAAAAAAATGGTAAAGAACGGAAGAAAAATAAGTTAATTGACAAAAACGAACACTATACGAATGATAGAAACAATGAATCAGAAAAAAAAAAATTCTTTCTTGGAACTGACTGAAGAACTAGCCAGACTTAAATTTGATTTAGAAAGGAAAAATTCAAAATATGAAGAATTAATTACCAGATTGAAATCAGAGCAATCTACACACAAACAAAAATGGCAGCACAAAATGCAATGTTGGAAAAATAAATTTTATAAATTTTTTGACGAATTAGAACACTTGAGATTTGAGCATGAAATCCAACAAAAACGAAATGCACAGATTCTAAAATTCATTAAATGGATAACTGAAGAGCTTACAAAGTTGCAACAGAAGACAAACTCTTTAAATGGGTGGTTAACATGAAAAATCTCCTTATGCAGTAGAAAATAATACTGAAAATCTTTCTCAGAACAATGGTGAAAAGGTTATTATTGAAGAAATCAGTGAAGAATATGATAATGACATTGAACATCTGTTGAATGAAAAACTTGATATGTCTGAAAAAGTTATTGAAGATAACAAAACAGATAATAGGCAAGACGATTCTTCAAAAAGCGAAAAAGCCACGCCAAGTAGTGATGTTATTACAAAAGTGAATGCTTCTGAGGAACTGGTACAGGTACCAGTACTGAAACAAGGAGACAAAAGATGGAAAAATTCAAAACACCAGGTGAGATCTAGTTTGACATAAATCTTCAAATGGAGAAAAGATAATTTGCTGTGACAGAGTGTTAGAATTTCCTAAAAAAGGAGTTGAAGAACGTCAATGCGCAAAGATACAGCAGACGTATGATGAATTTTTTGAAACCCACAGGATCTGATGATTCTAAATGTCACTGCCGTCGATATGTCGACTTAGATCATATGATCTCTGAATCCAAAAATCAGGCAGTTGAAAACCTGAATATTAATAGGCAAGCAAACCATTGAAGTCACTGTTACAAATGCCACCATGTAGATCATTTGGCTAGTGATTGCTACTCTAGACAAGTCCGCTGCTACAAGTGTAAAGAAGTTGGCCACATAGCATGTTACTGTTATTCTGTGATGAAATGCTACTGCATATGCAACTGGCTTGGTCATATTGCTCGTCACTGTGATAAGGAAATCAGGGATAGTGCTTATTTTAACTGCAGAAGCTTTGGTCATATCCTGAGTGATTGCTCTCCTACGGACACCAGAACTAGCCACCAGTATTGGAAATCTGGCCAGATTGCAAAAGGGTGTCCTGAACCATGAAAGTTCAACGATACACCAGAAGTTATCCCTCTGTACTTAAAGGAATAAATGAGTTTGTGAGTAAATCTTCTCTTGTTTTAATTCTGTTGGTATCTGTCATTCATTATCTTTACAAAGAGGTTAAAGAATACAAAGAATTAATTATTAAAATGTAATTGCTTCAAATACATTTAATTATTTCAGAGAGAACTTGGTGACTTCAATTTCAAAACACAGTATACTAAAAGCAATAGAGCCACTAAAATGAAAGGATATTTCTGATCCAATACGTCATCTAAAGCCAAGTGTGTCACAATCTTCAAAAATTAAAACTTACTCACCTACAGTAAAAACTTAAGACCTCATGGATCAAAAAATATGTCACATTTTTATTGCCTGCAGAATTCCATATAATTTATGATCAATTCATATTGAGGTCTGCAACCTGTGATAATCAACTGACAGTCAAAAAAGAAAGAAAATACTAACAAAAATGTACCGCTTCCTTTTCCTTTATATTTTTCTCCCTACCAATGCCCAATTGAAAATTTCACTCCATATTAGATGCTATTATTAAGTTGCATTAAAAGTAAAAGCATACTTTCTGCAACAGATAAATGCAAATTACAAAGCGTTGAAGGAGAGGATGAAATCCGATATTGCCCAGATTTTTAGATAAAAGACATTAATAGTAGGCAGCTGAGATACTTTCAACTTACATTTTTTATTTTGTTCTGTAAGCTAATATCAAGTGCTGGTGCATCTAAACCAATTCTGCAGCTATATCATCACTTTATGAATCCCACATTTCCCCTGTATGATCTCTTGAAGTTGAAATTTAATTGACATGCAAATTTCATCAAAAATATAGCATCACTTTTCAAGGTGAAACGGTTGTAGTTCAAACTTAATTCTGAGGCCAACAGGTGCAAGTTCTTTAAGTAAGAGAACAGTTGACCTGCATTAAAAATGAAAAGAAAATGAAAGAGGTACAGCACTTTTGTACTACTAAATATAGAAAGAGGAATTTGAAAAATATTAACTTTGATATGCAGTAATGATAATAATTGCAAATTACTAAAGTACTTGCTATGGGCAAGTTTTTTGGCATTTCCAAATAACAATCAATAATTTCAAACAGAAATCCTTGAAGGCAATCTGTGCTCAGATTTATGATTACTGACAAAAATCATTTGTTGGTAAATCAATTTAGAAGAACTTCAGAACTTATCTATCTCACATTATAGAATAGGAATAATTCCATTTCATCTGAGAGTGATTATCAGATTAAAAATACTTTCCTCTGATCTTCACAGCAGACATCAAGATTTTAACGTCTCTTTTAGTTTTAGCTTTAGTTGATAATTATCAGTTTAGTTAGAGCTATTATTTAAAGAAATGATCTCATGTTCAAATATTACTAAATATAAAAACAGGTCTGGTTAGTCACTCAATAGAAACCGTCACATGACCAATGTCTTTTGGCATCATTCCGTGTTGGGGGTGATCAATTACAAAATTAAGAAAAGGGGTGATCAATGATTAAGTCACTTCTTTCGCCTTTTGTTGGGCAGTGATCACTAAAAAGGTCATAATTTACAAAAGAACAAGCATGCTGGACACAAAATAATTGACCAATTTAGCATAAACTTACATTGCAAATTGACACCCTCATAAAACCTATTGGGGACGGGGGTTTTCAAAAAAGATTTCTAGAAATAATGAGGAGTAAATGTTTAAATTTTCATTCCTCTAGCTCCATTGGTGCGACCTGTATGTGTAATGCATGCATAGCCAACCAAACCAGCTTAAAAACTGAAGAAACCTATGTTGACATTTTTGGTTGACAGTTTCTAATATTTAAGAGAATCTCAGAGATAGTTTTATTGCTTTTTGATGAATATGAAAATCTGTTGCACATGTGTTTGCTTCCTAGACATCTCAATAATAGAAAGTAAAAACACTTTCCACCAATCCCACCTGTTTACCTCTGCTAAGTTTGAAGACTTATATGTATTCACTTCTATCTGTTTGTTCATCCACACAATATCTCCGAAAGTTCTCAGTGGATTTCAATGACATTTGAAGAGCAGGCCATGGGCCAAGGATCAATTGATTAAATTTTGCGGTGGATCCAGGAATTAAAAATCTTTTTAGTGAAAACTGGATTGGCAGAGGGATGCGCTCTCTCAGTGCTTTCTAGTTTATCTATTGTGAGTGATTTACTCAGCAAGAATCAATCTTGTTCTCATTATAAAAGAAATTCTTTGAGAAGAAATAAAACCATATACAGAACTGAAAGAAGTCTGAAGCAAATCTTATAGCAGAATATGTGTCTGTGTCTATTTTTATGAATCATCTAAGAGAGAACTGCTTTATTAAGAAATAACATGGAGTATTCAGAACTAGGGTCACATGTGAACCATTCAGCAATTATTTGCCTTTGCAGATGCCCACTGAATTGGAAGAGTTTAGCAGAAAGCAGAAAAGGAATATTGCAGATTGTCCCACTCCATTACAATGGATTCCTGCAGCCCTATAGAAATATGATTTATCAAGCAATCGTCTTGTAAACTGTCTATGAATTGTAATAATATTCATATTACACATTCATTCCAACTGTGTCTTGACTCTTGTGATTGTATGATTACTGGAGATCGAATGCAATACTCCATGATATGATTTGGCACCTAGCTACATTTGCCGGCAACAAAATCATCCTTTACTTTCAGAGGGATGAGACTTTCATGTATTAAGAAGTTATCATGTACAAAATATACCACAAATATTGGAATTGTGAATGTATTCTTTGTTTTTATCCCTTTTAAGAAAACTATGAGCAACATTTATACTTTGTTGATTTAGTTATATATATATGTTAATCATTTGCATAACCATTTGAAATATATGCTTAAATATTAACAAAATCAAATATTAACAAAATCAAATATAAACTTTATCTTTTGTTGATAAGGAGTCAGAGTACAAAATGAAATTTTTTTTCTTTAATGAATAAAATAAATCTCATTATAACAGCCAAGTTTGAATGTAAAATCTTTGTGGATGATACCAAATTGTAGTCTTGTCACCGGTTGACCAAGTAAGGGTACAGGAGGACCTAGATAAATTAATGCTATGGTCAAGGGAATGGTTATTAGCTTTTAATGAAGATAAATGTAAGGTGTTAGACATAGGAAATACAAATCCGTGTTACGATTACTGTACAAACGGAAGTATACTAGATATCGTAAATGATGAAAAGGATCTTGGTATCATAGTAACTGATAAACTATCATTCTCCAGATAGATTGTCAGTGTGAACAGAGTACTAGGACTGATTAAGCATACCTTTTCCTATATTTTAGAAAAAGTCCAGCGATGTGCAACTAAGTTAGTACCGGAATTAAAAGGTATGAGTTATGAGGATAGGCTAAAAGTGTTAGGATTAACATTGTTAGAAAATAGAAGGGATCGGGAAGTCTTAATAGAAATGTTTAGGATTATGTGTGGTTTAGAAGTAGTAAACCCTGATGTATGTTTTACTAGAAGGGGGCACATATACAGTAGAAGCAAATAGAATTGGATATCAGAAAAGTCTTATTTAGCAATAGAGTGGTAGGATTTTGGAATAGATTACTGGAATATGAAGTGCTATCATCAGATGCAAATGATTTTAAGAAGAATTATGATGTTTATTACACCACTGCAAAGGTTTAAGTCCCTAGATATTGTGTAAATATGATTGTTATGATATGTGCTTGTATATACAAATTGTATACTTTTTTTCACACTTTTAAAATAAAAATGTTCTAATTGAACCATTATATTTTTGTTTTATTCTAATGAATTTAGATTTTTATGATTAACTTTAACGTTCCCCACCCATTAATTTCTGGACAAACCTCAAACAAATGATGAAGTATTTGATGGTTTTCATTTTCATAAAATAAAATATGTGGATTAAAATCTAAATGGTTGCATTTGCTGTATGACATTACAAAAGATAGTAATCAAGTCATGTGAAAATAATTATAGGCATAATTAGCAATAATAATACTGAAATTTTTTATTGGATATATATAATGGGGAAAAATGCCATAAAGTATCGAATATATAATTTCATACACACGTGGCTGCAAAAAACAACAGCTGTGCTACCGACAAAGCCTTCATCAGAAATACATTTGTGTATGCATTGATTTAAAAATATTGTGTAACATAGAGTGAACTATGTTAAGTGCATTTTGAGCTATTGTTATTAGAGACATAGCGTGAGAAATTTAAGAGATAATGAATCAAAAGATTGGAGTCCTATTTGATGGTATCAAAAATGACACGCATGTCCTTTTATATACAATATATCAATATTACACATGAAAAGACATTTACAAGAAAATATAATTCACCAAAAAATGTCTGTCCGACCTTCTGTATTTGCATAACTCAAGAACAGACAGAGCTATAGCCACCAAATTTTCTGTGGTTACTAATGGGACTCTGGAGCATATTTTTAGCATGTTAGATTTTGAAAATTTCCCATACAGTATTATTGTGAGGTCTGCATACGCGCTCACACCAATAATAATGATCTGATTTCCATCTATCTATCTATCTTTCTTTTAGCTATAATTCATGTATCTTTTGTGAAATCCCCCCAGATATTGAAATTAAATGGAATCCAAGAGTTCATGATGGGGGATGATTTTGAAATGAGGTATGATTCAGTAAATACATAGTTCAAATCCATCATCTCTTATTGTGGCCAAAGGCTTCGGCAGGAATTAGCTGAAAATCCTCCCCCCGTTTTCAGCTAGTATTATTAATGCACAAAAAGAAACACACAGACTTAACAGATGAGATATGATAAGAAGTAAAAAAGATACAAAGGAAATCTAAAAGTATAAAATAAAATCAGCTTCCAAATTTCAAAAATATTTCAAATGCAAAATTACCATAAGCCTTTGAAAGTTACAACATAATCTAATAAGAACATAAGTATTACATTTATAAAAGCTTTTCCAATTTTATATTCAGAGATTTATTAAAAACACAAATATAGTCAATAAGTGATAACTGATACAATATTCAGAATAAATAGGATGCCTTGATTGAACTTATGAAAATGTGGAACCTAATTTTAAAATGTAGACTTTGAGCAAAATAAAAGAGTATGTTACCTAATAATAGAAATGAATAAGTTTTATGGGATTTAGTATAAAACTATGAGAAGGTTGTAGAATGGATTGGCTGAACAACAAAATTAACAAGAAGTATGTATTCAATTGTTTGAAAAACTCTTGGAATGTTAATGACCCTTCTCAAAACTAAAGACAATAATAAACTTATTGAAATAACTAAAAAGCTTATTCATGAACTTCAAATGTTTTTAACTGTTGTATACCATATTTGCTTGTGTATAATGCAAGAAATTTAATATAAAAAATCAGGTTCAAAATTGGGCTAAAAATAACATACATATATATATTACTGATCTTTAGATACAAACAGTGGGGGTCGCATCATATTCGAAATGCATTGTATTCAAGTAAATATGGTAATTGGTTAAGACAGCAATAAAAATGCTGATATATTTTGCTTAACATTGTGTTAAGTATGTTGGTTTCATAACCTGGATGTCATTGAGGTGCCATACTATAGTTTTGTCCTTCGTGGCATCTCAGAGGGTAAACCTGGATGTCATTGAGGTACTATACTATAGTTTTGTCCTTCGTGGCATCTCAGAGGGTAAGTGGAGTGGTTCATTTTCTAAACCAGTGTAATATAACAGTTGTACAGTAGTTAATCTTTATAATGTGGGAATTGGGGTCCAAGAAAGACAACGACGTTATAAGTTAACCGCGGATAATCAAAGTCAATTACAAGAGCCAAACAAGTTCCCTGGTGAACGAAGGTGTTGTTTTCATCACAAAATCAAAGAAATTACGTGTAAAAACACCATGTAATTATATGTTAATTGAATATTTTAGTCATATTAAATAAGTGTTTTGATGAAATTCTGTTTCTATTTGCAGTTTTCTGGACATGTGGGTGATAATATAGACAAAAATGTTGAGATACACCCAGTGATGGGATTCAAGGGGTGCGAGCCGGTTACTAAAATCACAGTAGTTTGCAGAACCGGTTACTAAAATATCATTCTCTACTCGCATGTTAGCGTTACTATATTTGGTGAAAATCTGTTGAAATATAAGGAAGTGGCTATTTCGTTTTCATTAATTGCTAGGAATTTTCAACACCTGTGAAGTTTAAAACAAAACTATTTTTCAAATTTGATATCGAAAACTAAATAATTTTAAAATCTATCGCAGTTTCTGTTTTTTTATTATAAGTTTAAAGCAATAAGGCAACAGCTTTGAGTAAAAATCAAATTTCTATTTAACATGTGTCGTACAACATAACATATATGAAATTGATATTTTGTTAAGCCTTTGAAGGTCTCAACGTGTGACAGATGAAAGGAAAAAGGGGTGATGAGTACGTATATCAGTAGTATACAGCTATAAAAGTTTTGTTCATTGACTACTGAAATGTTTCTGTCTAATTCGTTTCATTTTTTCATTTGTTGTGCCACATAAGTCAATTGTATTTCTTTGCTGTACTAAATACGTGGAGAGAATGAAAAAAAAAAACCGGAGAGAAGAGAGAGTGAAAAAGAGAGAGAGAACGCAAAATAGAAAGAGCTGGGGAAGGAGAAGTGTGCGCATGCACATGCATGCGCATGTGTGTGTGAGGATAATTTTGTTTTTTTTGTCTCAACTCCTGAAACTGATCATGGAAGTGTTAGAGAATTAGATAAATCAATGCATGTGTGTGTTGCTTTTCAATGAGATACTACATTCTGATCTTAGACAGAAGTGCTGAGTGTGACACTTTGATCCTAGGCAGAGTGTACAGATACTACACTGATCATAGGCTCAAGTGACAAGGAGCCATACTTTGACCCAAGGCAAAAGTGCTGATCCATGAGTAAATAATCCTGTCATTTTTGTCAGGTACTATGCTAGTTAGTTACACTAGTGCAGTACCCGTTCCAAAAGTGCATATTTGGAAGGGGTTGGATTTTGTGGTGTGTGGAGCAGCCTGCCATTATTGTCATGTAAAATGATTTTGAATGAAATAGTTGTGTATAACCATTATTGGTAACTAGTTTATCCGTGCCATAAAAAATGACGGCATATATAAAATATATGGATACATATTGCATTTTATATGCTTGGAGAATAGTGGTCTGTCGACCATAAACGTATTTTTATTATTTTTTATTTTATTTTTATTACTTTTTATATTTATTATTATTCTTTAAATTCAGCATTTTTATCACGTCATCAGAACATAACATTCTATTTTACTACATCAGTTGCATCCCTTAGCGTGACAGTGTACACAAACACATTGCTAATTATTATGTGTGTGGATTAGCAGTAAGTAATGATCGATGCAAAATGTATACTAAAGAGTGAAAGCCAGGGGAGATAATTTATAGAAACTATGAAGAAAGTGATGGTTATACTGTCGTCAGTGGCGAGTCATAAATTCAGCATTTTCTGACGACTTCCAGGGGGGGGGGTTGTGCCCTTCAAAACATGTTGGGCTTGTTGAGTGCTAGGAGAGGCAGAGCATCCTTACGTTTTCATTTAATGTCAGAAGAAGCTAACGTTTTGGAGATGTGTTTCAGTGGTAACGCTAGGAGAGGCAGAGCATCCTTGTGTTTTCGTTTAATGGGGAACATGAAGCTAGCATTATAGGGATATATTTATTTTTATTAGATTTCTCCAGAAACGCTGATCTAAACAACTTCAAAGTCGACACTGCATTGCCTTGTGTACTGACTAATATATCATGTAAATATAGGCATGTAAAGAAAGAGAGAACCAGTTACTAAAAATGTTGAATTCCACCACCCACCCATCTTACATCACAAAGCGTGCTATAGTGAACAGCGCTATATCGAGGGATTCCTGTACTGATGTTCCCAATACCAGGGTGAAATCCCTGACCTGACTGAGAAAATAGTTATGTTTCCATGTACTGAACACAGGTCACCTGGGTGAAAGCCAAGAATCCTAGGCTTGACTATGTGGGTATTATGTCATTATACATCAATATGAATATACCTTCAATCATTCAATATAAAAATAAATTTATAATGGCCTATAATTTTTCCAAAGTTAACTTTCACTGAAAGACCTTGTGCTTCATTTGAGTTTTGTTCACTTACAATAATGGTTTTAGTTATTATTCACCAGTTATGAATTATTACTTTTCCAAAGATCAGTTTCATTTGGTTATGAATAATGGACATGTCATTCATCATTGTTCTTATTACATAACTGCTATTGATTTTGCTAATGTTTTGTTCAAATAGCCACCCACCCCTCAGCCACGCTTCTGTAGTTAGTGATCAAGAGAAAGATTGAACCCAGTTTGAGTCAAAACAGAGAGTAAACATTGAATGTACAAAATAGAAATGTTTTCACATCAAATTATACGAGTATTGATGGTAACAAAGAATGCTAAATTTAATCTTGATATAAAAATATAAATGATGAAGACTGCTTAAAAATCTGGTGAATATCTCATTATGCCATTGTGATAAGAGAAAAAATTATCCAAGTGATGTAAAACAAAAAAAAAGATTGCAAATACTCCAGATGCTCCAGATGACTGAAAGGCCAATTTTAACAAAAAGGCTAATCAAGAACAAATTGCAAGACTTTATTATTGATTATACAATTTTGTACTCACTAATTAAAAGAAAAAAAGTGTTAGTAAACTTACCTATTTGTTTCAGGCTAGCCAAAGCAGAAAATGAAAACAGATTTTTTGTTATTTCACTAATTTATTTAAAATATCACTGATACTGTATATGTCAGCGTATAAGTTGACCCCAAAACTGAGGTGTTAATTTAGGTTTAGTCCAAAATTTGCTGGATAAGTCAGCTCTCCAACATAAGGCAGAGTGTCAAGCTCATAGGGTCTCATCATCATCATCAACAGCCGTTGTAAGTCCACTGCTGGAC
>VCCN01005374.1:4467675-4481647 GCA_006491835.1 Architeuthis dux | reverse complement strand
GGGATTTTAAATGTATTAAACAACTGATTGATACATTTAGCCTTGTGAAGAATTTTGTTTTTGTTTGTATGTCATTCTGTGTGTGATGTCTTCATAATGCACACCAAGTTTAAAATTATTCAAAAATTGAAAAATGAATAACATCTACAGTTATAACCTGATGTTGATAATGGTCTAAAGTATAGTTGAAAGTGCTAGATCAGAAACGTTTGGACAATATTTTCATTCATTGGATCCAGACATACATTCTCTTGTAGGTAAACAAGAAGAGATAACTAAAAAATTAAAACAAACATTCCTTGTCTATCATCTTTAATCAAACTTGTATTAATGAAGGACTGCTGCCAAAATACACATTATTATATATAGATATATAAAATTACTAGCACTGTGTTAAATATTTAAGGAGTAAAAAAAAGTTTCAGTTTCCTTTCACTCTTGACCCCTTAAAGCAGAGAAAGATTTCCCATCACTTTTGAACCACTTAAAGAATTATATTTAAACATATGAAATAAGAAGATATGTATATTTTGAATGGAAAGTAAGGCACTAGTTTAGCATTATAGTTACATCATAAATAGAACCCCTGTTGTAAAACCACTAAAAAGTTTTTTTCTCAAAACTCTTTACTTTGAAACTTTATCCTAGGTCCATTGCGTATGCATGTCTATGTGGTTTCTATAACATGACAGTGTGATACCTCTCACTTATATAGAGAGATTAAGCCAGAAACAAAATAAAAAGGCTATTTGGCAAACCTTGCTTGATTTTTAACTGATATGTGAGTTTTAATTTTATTATTAATTTAAAAAAAAATTTTTTTATTAATATTAATTTTAATTTGCCAAATTGACAGAGGAAAAGTCAATGCCAGAAAACAAAACAAAAACATAGCTTTAAAATATTGGGAAAGAAATCACCATATAAATGGCCAAAATAAATTTAAGTTTCAAAACTTTCAGAATATTCTCTTTTAGTAGAGTTAAAATGTTAAATATTTCCTTTTTTGCTGTTATATTTCACCACATCTTCACTAGAATTCAAACAGAAAGTTTTTGTTTTACATTTTGAATGTTTAATTGAAGCACTCAATGGAATATCAAATAAATGTAGAAAACAGTTATTTCATTAATGAGGAAGATAAATACAATTTAGCTTATGAGCAACAATTTGGTAAATGGAAATCTATTAATCAATATTGGAACAAAAAGTAATACTAATATTAACAAGCCAGGCCGCTGCAGGGACAAACTCCGCTCCTACTTCTACTTCCTTGCGTATTTATAACAAATTTTCATAGACATGTAAAACTTGGCTCAGTTGGTAAGAGAGCCATCTACCGATCACTTGGTGATGATTTCAAATCACAGGAGGGGAATGTTAATTTTATATATCGGTTTGGTTCAGTGTGATGGGACAGACAAACAGTGAAGAGTTTACTCCCCTAAATTAGGGGAGGATTGTTGTTCTTCTTGTTGTTACGGTGTGAAAACAAAGTCAACTTCAGCCTCCGACTTGGACTGGAGTTTGACAATATAAAATTTCAATATTTTCTAACTGGATTTTAAGTAAATCTGTATTATTATTATTATTGGATGAAGTAATTGTAACACATTATTTTAATCAAACTTGACTAGTTTTTACCTTCATCTTAATTTCAGTTATTTGTTGCTGTAAAAACAGCGGCCCGAATTGAAAGTTGTATATAAAAACTAGTCAAGTTTGATTAAAATAAGGATTATAAGTAGTTCAATACCATTCCTCTAATTTCAAACAATGAAATCTAGTAGTTTGCTTAGAAACAGAGAGATTCATACAAAATTACATGAGAGTATAAATAAGAACTCTGTATTTCGAAACAATCATTGGAGTAGTAATGCAGATATTTAATAAAACGAGAAAATCTTTCTTGCAAACATTACAGACATGTTTTGGTTGTATCAGTAACCACTTATCAATCTAAAATGTATTCAGGAAAGCTACAGGAACAACACTTATTATTTCATCTTGTAACTATGTCTTTTTCATTAAAAGATCACATTCATAGAGCATTACTTTCTACTTTTATAGAGAAATACACATATTTGTGAATACTTCATCTGCAGATGAAGACCATTGTATTTAATTCCTAATTTAAATAAATTCACTTATTATTTTATAATAGCTTTATTTTATTTGTTAAACATCATCTGCCATTTAAGTAAATAATGCTATCAAATTTATTTTTAGTGTATAATTTCAACAGAACATTGTGCTAAATAAAAAAAATATGAAAATATTAAAATGATGAAAATAAAAAAACAGGTCTGCTTAGTCACTCAATAGAAACCGTTATGTTACCAACATCTTTTGGCAGCATGCTGTGTTGGGGGTGATCAATTAAAAGAACGGGTGACAAATGAATAAGTTACTTCTCTCAACTTTTTTCAAATTTTCAAAAAACTAGCAGGCACAAATGAGGGATCAATTTACCATAAACTTACATTGTAAAATAAACCTATTTAGGGGGGAATTTTAAAAAAAGAAGTTTTTTCTAGATATAATAAGGAGTAAATGTTGAAATTTTCAGCCCTCTAGATCCATTGGAGTGGCTGTACGTGTGATACATACATAGCCAGCCGGACCCACTTGAAAACTGAAGAAACCTATTTTGACAGTTTTGGTGAGTTTTGGTTGACGGTTTTCTAATAGAAAGCATTTAAAATGCAGATTAATGTTGAAATTGAAAAATAAACTTCTAGCTAGAAATGAGAATTCTAGTAATAAAAAGCAAGAATGAGCCAAAAATAAGGGATAAAACAATGTAATTAATTTATTTCAAAAGGTAATGCCTGATGTATCACAGAGAATAATATCTATAAATGAAAGGAAATCTAAAACAGAAAAGTAAGCAAATAGACCTGTGAATCAAATATTAATTTGTGATAAGCAATAAAAAAAATAACTGTATCATTGATTTTAGAACTATTCAAATATTTGGTTTCTATATTTTTTTAGATTAAATTTGCTAAGTATGATTAGTGGCAAAATATACTAAGTTCCCCTTTTCCTCTATTCCTATCCTGAGGCAATTTATATGCCAGTTTCCAGCTCACTTCTAATAACTTCTTGTCTTAAAAGAGGAAAGGATGAAAATACATGATTTAAACTACTCAAGGGGGATACAAAATAAAGTAAATAAAGTTATAATGGGGTTGGGGTTGCGGGCGTTTTTTCTTCTGAACAAAGAGATATAGGCACACCTTGACGTATAGCTGAACACATATTCATAGTTTGCGTAGCACAGTGCTTCTTAAACTGGTGAATGATTCACCCAAGGATGAATGAATTATTTTGGGGGTGAATGAAACTAGCACAGTGAAAGAATGGTGAATGACTTAACTTACACAGATATTTATATTCTTTCTATAATTAAAAAAGTATTTTTGTGGTAAACATCCACAATAAGAAAACATTGTTTCTAAGAATCTAATTCTGAGTTCTAAGACTGTTGTTTATTAACTTTATACAAACTAGAAAGATTCTTATAGTTTTTCTGTGTTAATTCTTTTGTCACTCCCAGTTTTCTTTACATATCTTTAGGATGTTGAAAAACTTGAATAAAATAAGCACTCATAAAATGAGATAAAATATGTTTTTTGCTTATGGTACCATACAAATTATGTATAAAGATACACGCAAGGGAGAATAAGACGAAAATGATAAAAAAAAAAAAACCTAAGGAAATTTAGTTGCGGCTGAATGAAATTTTGAGATAAATACTTGAGGCTGAATGACACTGCAACAGTTTAAGAAGAACTGGTGGGAGCAGTTCCCCAGCTATTTAATTACATTATTTGCAACATCTTTATCCACTTATCATCACCTTTTTTCAATTTTATTTTTGAAGCATCATGTTTGGCCAATGATTATTGAATATCATTTAACTCCAGACTGCATGATGAGCCAGGAGGAAATTCCCCCGGGGGTACACAGCAAGAATGATCTTCGGTAGCAAATACAGCCAGGAAGTAATGTAAATGTTCCAGTAGAAGGATGCTAAAAATAAGCTGAATGACTGCTTCAAGGGAAAACATGAAAGCTTTTATCAACTTTTATAAATAAAGAAATCACTTGTACCAAAATAATGAGAGAAGTAACAATAGATAATTGATTGTAGTGGAAAATTGAAAGAAGAAACAAGGGCAAAATATAAGAGGAAAATGTTAGCATTTTGGCAAAATGCTTGGCTTAAAAAATTCAGGTTCAGTAACAGAGTAGAAAAAAAGCATATGAAAATAGCAGAGAAATAAAATGGAGTATGAAACAGCAAGCTATTCAATTTGTCATTTAAAAAATAAAAACTTGATCTTTTCTCCAAAGGAAAAAAATGGATTGAATCAGTATGTAATTGATCAAATTTAAAAAAAGAAGAAAAAAAAAAATCAGATCTGGTGATTTTAAATTTGTTTCAACTTCAATATATTTGAATTGTTATTCAAGAATGCTAGAGAATTTCTCATTGAGTGAAGTATAAAAATCAAATCTGCAGCTGTTGTCAGTTACTAAATTCTCATAATGTTCTATTGTGTAGAGATGAATTTCACAAATTAAGCTTCAAAAACATTTTTTTTAAAGGTAAAAGGTTGTGATTCAAGCACCTTTATAAGACATTTTTACACAAAACCTATTTGCTCTTTTAAGGGAAACAAAAAAAAATCAATATTCTTAACTCAGAAACAAAAAAAATGCTTAACAATAACATATAGAATATGTAATATAATAAAAGAGAAATTCATGCTAATTACAGGCATTGCTGAAAATAATTTCCCATAGACTATTTACACATGCTAACAAAAATACATGCCAGTGTGCATTTGCAATTACTTCTGATATATCAAACTTTTGAAGAGATATATTATTTTACATTACTTTCAAAATACTCCTCTCACTTTTTTAAACTTTTAACTGACTTAATTTCCCAAACCATATAGACTAGAAAAGTAAAAGACAAAGGTGTACTTATTATTAACTAGCTGAAGTACCTGTCTGCGCTGGGTAAAATATTTAAGGAGTGAAAAAAAGGACTAAAACTTTCAGACTTGTAAAAAAAGGTTTCCCTTCACTTTGACACCTAAAAGAATTATATTTAAACATATAAAATAAGAAGATATGTATATGTGTATTTATGATAATTATAAAGACATTTATTAGTTGAGAACCGATATTTGCCCGGCGCTGGTATGAATGACTGCTAAACGAGCAGCCTAAATCGTAAATGTGAATAAAGAAACAAGCTCTGTGTGGGGATCGAGTCCACCCTTGAAGCAACCTTCTATGCAGATTTTGCTCTATTGACTGAGCTAACACGGTTCTCATGGTAGTCTTTTAAGTCTACACTTTGCTGGCCAACCATGAGAACTTTGTTAGCTCAGTCAGTAGAGCAGAACCTGAATATAAGGTTACATTTACAGTTGTTTTCAGTTGCCACTTTTAAAAAAATCTCTAAATAATTTACCTCAGCCAACAAAGTTGGAGTGGTATACCTATGTATTTGGTCATGTCTGTCTTTCCTTCTGTCTGTCCACAAGATATCTCTGAAAGTACTCAATGGATTTCAATGAAATGTTGTGCGAAGGTGGGCAATGGGGTATGAAGATGTGGTTGAATTTTGGGGTGGATCCAGGAATTTTCTTTTGATTGAGAGATATTGTTCCATTTTTTCCAATACATTTATTTATATGCTCATGACTGTCCACACGATATCTCCAAAATTTGTAATTTTTTGGAAGGGTGAACAATGAGCTACAAATGACTTGATTAAATTTTGAGGTGGATCCATGCAAAATTACCTCTCCTACGTCAGAGTTAAATATCCACACCACATAATGTCGCCAAAATTTAATGTCTGTCCACACAATATCTCCAAAGGTTCTCAATGGATTTCAATGGAATTTTGTGGAATGGTAGGTATTAGGCTACAGAAGAAGTGATTAAACTTTTGGGTGGATCCATGCACAATTACTTCCCCTAACAATGGCGTTAGATGAGGTATGCACTCTCTGAGTGCTTTCTAGTTTATATAAGTTTTTTAGTCAAACCCTAAAAAGGGAGATAAATTAACATCCGACTCGAGTTGGAATCGGACGTGGGACTGAGTGCTCAAAAGGTGGACGTCTGACCAACCTACTAGACAGCTGCTTAGTTTGCTTATGCGTCGGGCTGTGTTCTGGAAAAATTTATGGAAGGCAATTTGTTTTTTTCTGCATTTGTTATGCAACTATTATATGTCCCCCCCACTTTTTTACCAACTCTCCCCAAAAAGACTTCAATCAGTTTAACAGCGATCTCACTGTTTACTGTTCAGCATCCCACATTATTACGGTTATTGTTTGTTGTGGCCAGTTACAAACAACAGAATACTAACTAAGTAGATATCAAATCGAATAAATAAATAAAAAACTTTTCAGAGTCATTTTTTTGATAGTATCAACATTTTCTACAGCTATTTGTATTTTATTTTTATTCATATCAGCATTGTTTTAGCCTTTCAAAACTAAAAAAAAATAATAGCGTACTCCTGACTATGATAAAATAAATAATACAGCTACAGATTAGTTTAAATATCTGATTTTTTATCAGATTTCTCATCTGCTTAGGTTAGTATTTTGTTGTAATTGACCAGCATGTGCCATCACAACAACAACCGGGATAATTTGGGAACCTAATCTATGAGATTGTTAGATTGAAAAAGATATACTTGCAACATAATTTGTTTCAGCTTTCTATATTATGACTCAATTGTCAATATCAGAATCAAGATCCTGGTGCTCTCACGTTGCAGGCACGGTGGAACAGAATTTTTTTCTCAAACATTTTTTTTTTACTTTAAGACCTTCCCCTAGGTCCATTGAGTATGCATGCCAAATTTGGTTGGGCTGTTACCATGTTTAGGTGGTTTCTATAGTGTGACAGACAAACAGACCGATGGTGTGACACCTCTTACTTATATATACAGATTTTCAATTTCAGTTGCTTATATCGCAACTACCATTCTATGGCTGTAGATAAACCGTGTGAATAAATAAAGAATAAGCCTTTGGTGAGACTCAAACTTGCCCCCCTTTTTCCTCGGGAAGCCTGTTCCAGCACGATACCACTTGAGCTATAAAAGCCAACAGTTGCAGAAGATCAACTCTATCCATATAGTCTTATTCTTTTTGCCATCTTTGAAATTTTGCCTACATACATTATTAATTTTCGGCTAGCATTTCTTTCATTGTAATTTCAGTTGCTTTTTATTGCAACTACTCTGACCGTCATTCTATGACCCTTAGTAAACAGTGTGGATTGGAAATAAATTGAGTCGTCGTGATGTAAAGCAACTGAAATTAAGATGAGAGAAATACTAGTCGAAAATTAATAATGGTTGACAATGCTTCATCTAATAATAAAGTTCAAGAGGAGGTGTACTACATATGCAGCTATACATACTCTTTTTGTTTTGCATAGGATCAAAGTGTAGCATATGTTTTTGTCACTTCAATTAGAAAGTGAATGTGTAACTTTCCAGCCAGTGGATTAGGCAATAGTGGAGTGTCTAAGCCAGGTAAAAGGCCACAGCAGTCACACTTTTCCATTTTATCAACAGCAGGAACTAAATTACATCGTAGCTATCAGAAATACATAAGATGACCAATAATGAACAACAACAATGCTTGAGAAAAGATAAAAAATCTGGTCGTTCTACAGACAGCCGCATTAAAAGAAACTGAGGTTTTCCTACAAATTTTTTCAGTGAAGTATTTAGCCATTAAGAACCATATAAGTAAGTAAAGTAAGTAGTGCCCTTACGCTGGTGATGGCTTCAGCTGTCCCTGCACATATCACATTACTACTTACTCGGCCTGCGATATGTGAAATAGACTTAGTGGCTACAAGCACTCGTAATGGCATCACTCATTTCACCCAGTACTATTTTACCTATAGCTAGGAGGGAGATATGGATTCATGCCTTTCCCAAGGGCATTAGTGCACCCAAGTGAACCCAAACTATCACAGCTGGAGTTTGGACTCAGCACGCCAAGTCCATTCTCCGTGCTGCCAACTGCTTGGCCAACCCGCACTTCCATAGAACAATATATGAAGCCAAAAACTAATAGCCAAAGGTAGGTGGATAAAAGTTGGCTCAGAGCTGAACTAAAGACCCCGAGGAGCTGCCTTACAGCATGAGGAGGGAAGTGATGTAAATAGCAATAGAAAGAAAGCAGAAGACACTTCATTGGTGAAGTCAAGAGGAAGACGAGGCACAAGAAGTGAGAAAAGTCAAGTGAGTTCTTGAAAAAACACTAACGGATTTATAAAAAATCTGTTACGAATAAATAGAAACCATAAGTGGAACCCTAAAGGAACCATATGAAATAAACAAACAACTAATTTCTGACTTCCCCAGAAATGGACAGTTGTGGCCTACTTGGGGAAATGCAAGTCATGAATTTTCCAGTTTAGCCTATTGTTTTGATTACAGTGGACACTTTAAGAGTAAATGGCTTCAACATGAAGAATTAAGGGCTTAGAATCCCACTGGTTGTTAACCCGTTAACTGCGGCTGTAGCAGCTTGGTTGCTTTGTTCTAAATGTGGCAGTAACTTTGATTATACAGGGTGGCACAAAATAAGCTGAGCAGTTTGTTTTCTCTGTGGATAATGGGCCCTTCCACTTAAAGTTATGGACAGTGAAAAGTAGAAACAAGCAGAAAAAGTGATCCATAACTTTAAGTGGAAGGGTCCATTGTTTGATTGCTGGAAATTTTCGTCATTCGCAGTAGAGCCATAGAACTGCAATGGCTGAAATTTCAGTCGTCTGCAGTCAATGGGTTGAGGTTCTAGTACAGAGCTCTAAAATCGTTTACTAACACAGCCATATTCTTTGCTGACGGCTGTTGTATGTGAGATAATGAGCAGCCCAAGTCTGAGAACACCTAATATTGAATGACTTAGATGTATTTAGAGTGCATCAACACAAGTACAGACAAATAACAAACAGAACATGGTACAGACAATGGAACAGGTGGAGAGCAATGTGCACATGCAATGGGTCGTAAGGTCAGTCTGGTGTACCAACAAGCTGTTGAAAGAACGACAGATGGTGATCCCAACAGCTGGCTAGCAGGCATACAAAATAATAACCAAAACAGACAGGCAAAAAGCAGTCATCCACTATAGACACCAGGAGACCAACATGGACAGGTTATTAATCAGTGATCAAATACGTGATATAGTCAACAGAACTGTCCTTTATTTAAATACTAACTCAGGAAACTCACAACCTGTCAACCATACCAGAGAATTGTAAAAATTGATTGAAATCAATTGCGGTAAATTGTATAGTGAACCAGTAGTTACAAAGGACGTTCACAAATACAAATGAAGAAATATAAAGGCAGACATAGGTAAGCGCCTGCTATCAAAACTACCTACTGGGGAGGTATGGCCATAAATTTGATGTGCACAAGGTCAGAAGTGAGACTAAATATTGAATTACCAAACTAACCATCAGGAAGTGTTGTGATAATGACCAAACAATGCTAGTATATATAAAAAAAACAAAAAACTCCAGAGCATCTTGACCATTGAACTGATACTTGCAATAAGAAAACAATGCAGAATGGACAAGATGTGATGCTTCTCTCAACTGAAGAACTCATGTGAAATGTGTGGTTGGTTATATAAGATCCTCTAATATAAGAAACAATACCTAAGTGCCCACATTCTTGAGTGGCATCAGTGTGCAGTCAAAAGAAAGACTGATATTGGTACACTGCAGTAAGCTGCAAAGAATTTGCTGGGTATGAATAAGAAGCAAGAAATAATGGGACTGCAATGGCACAATTTCTCATTTTACCTTGCTCTTCTCACTTATCAAGCCTAGCCACTAAACTTCCTTTAACCCTTCTTAAGTTGCTCATATTTTGTTTTGCTATTAACCTTTTTACATTTATTTTACAGCATTCCAGATCTTTCTCTCACCTCATCCCTTTGACTGGGACATAACTGTATTAATATCACCAGTAGCAACGGAAATACTATTAAAAACTGCACAGTTAACAATTCATATAAGAGTAAAACTCATTTGATATGGACTTCATCCAAAACTATCAAAGTAGTGTTCAGTAATTATTGATATTACACTAATGATTCAGAAATCATTGCAATAGCATTATTCTTACAACTATGATAATCAGTATTTTTCTGTTTATCATCAGAATTCTTATCATCCCTAGTATTATTTCTCTACCTATTACTATACCTATAATTAGCAATATTAATACTTCTGTTCCAATTTTAATGATTTAACCCAATAGCTGCGGATGACATATATTTCCACCATGGCAGTTCTATGGCTAACTCAATAAAATTTTGATTTTATTGTGATTGATGGCGACTCAGTTCTATCTGTGAATCAGGGCGTTTATCTTGCAATGGACAAGGGCTTTTATCTTGCAATGGATAACTATTACACTTGCCACCTTGCTCAGTCAATGGGTTAATCAAAGTCTGGCACAAAGCTAGGACCAAGCTCACTATCGAGTACTTCTCTAAAGAGACTAAATTGTTTAATCCAATTTAATTGTCGGCTCCTGACTGCATTATGCACTTGAAAGTCTAATACTGATCAAAACCCATCAATCAGAAGGTTATCTCCAAAAATAAAGTCTTAGGTGGCTCTCTGAGAGATGAACTAGCCGAATAACTTGTTTCTTCAAGATTGAAGAGGTATTAGGAACAAATTTACTCATCCCTTGATCTGGTTAATCAAGAGAAAAAAGAAATGGAGAGAAAATATTATCTCATTGAAAAGTTTCTAGAATTGAATTATATTCAGATAATGTTCTCTTAAATATCATTTAAAGAAAGGAATATTCATTTTAACTATCATTAAGAAAAAGCGGAGAAAACGTGAAAAGAAAAATAATCAAGAGTAACTCCAAATCAGAGTTTATAGACAGATTTATAGCAATACCTTGATTTGTGCGGGTTTTCATGTACGGTTATGGTATTGCTGTACAAACAAATGAAACTAAGTTTAAGCTGAAAAAAGAATCATTTTGAATTATAATAAGACCTTGAACAGTGCAGTTTTGAACAGTAAGGAAAAAACTTTAGAACAAATTAACCACACTATTCAAGGTATTGCTGTATTCAAATATTGATCACTACTTCATAATATATCAACATATAAGAAATCTATAATATCCCAAAGGTCACAAGATCACCCATTAAAACTAGGCTTTTAGTATAAGGCTATCTTCAAAGTTTTAATGTCAAAAAAAGATACAATACTGAGTTTGGTTGTTACAGTGACCTTTCCAAGAGAAGCACCTATCAAATATAAAAAAATAAAGATGGTCTCCCATAGACATTTGAAAAAATATTCCTAATAGAACAGTTAAAAGAGAAAGGAAAACTAAATTGTTATGGAAGTATTGGTAGAATAAATGAATGAAAACAGTTGTGTGCGTTTGTAAACATGTTACTGGATTTAGAGTTTTGGTAGAATTTTCTGTTTACATAATAAATATGCATAGAGTTACTACTTTCAGTGGTGGATCCAGAATTTTGAACTGGAGTCCTTGAACACTCCTTTATTTGTACAGATATTGACGTATATATATTAAAGAATTCAGACCTAATCTTCCTACTCCTATCTTACTCTCATTCAGCTTTGTGCTGTTCCAAGCTACTCTTTGTAAATATCAAGAGTGCAGGTGTTTATTAATACCTATGTACTGTATTGCTGAAAATATTTATCCACTGACATATCCATCTGTAAGAAAATATGTATATCTATGTGTTTAGTTGAATGTACAAACAATGTCTTTCAGTGGGTCCAAAATATTTTTTTTTAAAGTTAATTTATGATTATTTGGGTTTTTCTATTTATAAAATTTCTTTATGCTAGATATTTAAAAAGAGAAAATTTAATTGTTCTTTGCGCAAGCAGGGTGTAGGGGGGTAGCTCCGAATACACTGGAATAATTTAATGTCCAAGTTCTACTTGGAGGACAAAAGTCTGTTGATAAATATTTATTCTAAAATATCATTTGTAAACTAGTCAGTTTATGAATGATTGTTTGAATGAGTTATTACATTTGAATAAATTCTTCAATTACTTTTAGCTGAGAAAAAGTTAATTTACTTCGATAATCTTTAAAGTTATCGAGCAATAAGTGATGATTATTAAAATTATTATTTGAAGCAGAGCTTCGGAGTTGGAGTTGGAGTTGGAGTCAGTAAAAATGTGCCGAGTCGGTGTAGGAGGTACCATAAATTGAGGAGTGGAAGTCAGAGTTGTTGAAAGGTTTTATGTACCAACTCCACAGCACTGAATGTGATACACAATCACACTCAGCAAGGAAGAAAGTGTAGCACAAGTTTCAAATGGTACAAAAATATGAACTCTCACAAAAATTGGCATTTGAATTCTAACCTTTACCTACACTTGAATATCGGCAACTAGTAGTAGAAATAAACTATGAATATAACCAAAAGAAAGTTTGACACAAGGCCATGCTTTTTCACATGAGTTGTGGAGCACAATCTTATTAGGAAGAGCATAAAGTGTGTGTCAGGAAAACGTCTTCTCAAATAACACTCCTTTATTTGTACAGATATCAACGTGTATATATATTAAAGAATTCAGACCTAATCTTCCTACTCCTATCTTACTCTCATTCAGCTTTGTGCTGTTCCAAGCTACTCTTTGTAAATATCAAGAGTGCAGGTGTTTATTAATACCTATGTACTGTATTGCTGAAAATATTTATCCACTGACATAAGAAAATATGTCTATCTATTTGTTTAGTTGAATGTACAAACAATGTCTTTCAGTGCGTATAATTTGATATCTAATGCAGTATAATTTCAAGAGGGGACGTGAGCCCACAGGCGAAAAAAGTAAGAATTTCTCTAATTATTTTGTAAATTCTGTTAACAAGTATTTGCATAATATCATGATGAACATAATGTATTAAATTTTTCTTCTTCACATATTTGCATTACCCATTTCAAACTAATCACTTGGTTGAAGATATGAGGGGGTGCGGCGAGGTCGCCTCCACACACCCCCTCATATTTTCAACTATTAAAGGGGTGGGGTGGTCCAGCTACTAAAGGGGTGGGGAGCGTAGTGGTAAAAAGGTTAAGAACCACTGACCTAATGCATAAATAATAGTAACTCCAAAAAGCAAGCTTGTTGATAAATATTTGATAAACTTGGAGAAAAATATTGTTTACTCTTTATAATTTTGAACGAGTAAGACATCTATGTTTTTATTTTTATCACAACGATTTCAGCTGATATATTTTTGAGTTAAATTGCAGTAATTCGTTATAAATTTGGACAAGATTGAACTCAGATCGCATAAAACAAGGGTAAGCTATTCAATGTAGGAACACCTGTATTACCCATGATCACAGCAAGAAGTTTTTATATCTAATCTAATTCTGACTACCTTTTCTCTATGCCACTTTCTGTATGATGTAGTAGTAGTAGTAGTAGTAATTGTATAAGTACTCCAAGTAGTAATGGCAGGTACACAAAACCTTTGGACTCCGACTCCTTGGAGACGTTACATTTTTACCGACTCCAGTAACCCAATAATTGCTTCTGACTCCACGACTCCGACTCCACAGCCCTTATTTGAAGTATTCAATTCAATTAATTGCTTTTAGTACTTGTTCTAATTAAATTAGATAAGTTGTGAGGGAAAAAAAACAAAATATCATTTTTTTCTTCAGGTGACAGTTTTATAAGTGGTTAATGAAAAATTACAATACAGCCAACAGTTACTACTTTATATTTTTTCTACTTTTTCTTTTCTCTTAATCATTTTTAGTGATTTAGAATATAAAACAACTGGTTTTGAGAACTGGCTCATATCAGTCTTTGGTGAAATAATAAATAATCTACTTTTATAATCATCATCATCATC
>VCCN01005374.1:4428927-4454467 GCA_006491835.1 Architeuthis dux | reverse complement strand
TATATATAAAATTCAAATTAAGATTAGTAAAGAAGAAAAAATATCTTGAACTTACATTTTTTCTTTAAAAGATTTTATAACCATTTTCAAAAAAAATCCTAAATGATATCCATATTTCATATATTGATATAAATATCAGATAAATTATTTTCCTAAAGCCACAATAGAATACGCGATACTATTTATTGCTGTTTTTGTGGATTTTGTTTTAATAAAACAAATCAAAGGTATTTGAGTTTAATATATATTGATATGACTTTTTGTACCAATAGCCCCTTCCTTATCTTACAAGAAAAGATAACAAAATACAATAAGAGAATAAAAATAGATCTTTATATGAAAACAAAGCAATCTGAATAATTGTCAGTACTTTGTTGTAGTGAAAAATGTTTCCTAGATGTTTGTACATAATGGAATGGAAAGCTAACTGAAATTAGAGTATTGTGATGAAAACGATAAAAACAAATACAAAATCTAAGAATATCAATAGTATCTATTATCAATTATGATGGATGAGTTTACAAATTATTTCAAACAGTATTAGACAGGAGCTAAGTGAACTACAGTGATCAATCAGGGAAAAAAATCAACACTTTTCTGTTTAAAATATTACAAAAGAAATTAATTTATGGTACATATAGACACAGTAATAAATTAAAATATATTTGTTATTAATTTATTATCAAATATAGAATTTATTTTTATTTGGTAGAGGGTGGCTCAAATTGAATAAAACTTTGTACTTTAATAAATACAAGTGAAACAATGGATTCAAAAACGCATGGGGGGGGGGGTCTATTCAAAACGCACCCTGGGCCCCAAAAAGCTTTATGAATTATAGTTCACCAACTGCATTTCTACTGACATTATACAGGGTGTCCCTAAAGTCTGGACACATAGGAAATATCACTATTTATAACTATATTTTTTTTGACCAACAGATTAAATATGAGTTTGTCTAAAGAAGAAAGGATTGAACTGTTACTTCTCAGCGGACGTGAAAGATGGTCATATCGAAAGATAGCAGATGATTTTAATGCACTTCATCCCAGAAGGACACCAATTGGCTTTTCCACTGTGGGAAAGGTGGTTAGAAAGTTCTTGCAAAGCGCATTGAACTTTGCATCACAAATGGTGGAAAACACATTGAAGATGTTATTTATTAATATTTCAATTAAATAAAATGTTGTTCAATTTTTTTTATTGAAAATATGCATTTTGCCTATGTGTCCAGACTTTAGGAACACCCATAATAATAAGGATATATTTGTACAAACATGAATTGCATAAATAATAATTCAGCCTTTGGGGTTGTTTTTCACCAATTAAATGATAGTGTATGTCTATTTATTTCAAATTTTCATTTTTCATCAAATTTCACTAAATGCTGGAGGGGGCCTCCTCAAGGAGCTAAGCCGCCCAGGTCCCAAAACTCTAGCTATTTTTAGCTACATCACTGTTTTTGTTGCTATATCTAAATCAGAATAAATTAAAACCTGAAACATCTGTGATCCAACATCAGGTATCAACTTTCAGTGGGCAAAGTTGATCTTGTAAGCAAATCTCTGAACCTTTATTAAATACACACATTTCAGTATGCAACAGCTTGTATTTAAAATATGTGAAGTTGTGCAATAAACTTTAACTACACTGGTCATAAACAAAGTCGACACTCTTTACCAATGTACACAATCGGCTTTATTCTTCTTTGAAGTATCAAGGTAGACTGTGAAAACTACAAGACAAACATGATAAACCACAAATTAACAAAGAAACAAATACTCTGCATAGTTTCAAGCACAAAACACAAACAGCATAAGCCACAAAATAACACACATGGCATTTAAGACATGGACAACATAAGCCATACGTGTGGTATTTAACTATGGTAGGTTACAAACAAATTAATTTCAAGCATAAAGCTCAAACAACAAATAAACAATACTATGTCTCTCTCATTTCCTTATAAACCAATTATTTAATAAGATAACTTAATTATATACTGTGTTTGCCTGATTGACCAAATGTAAAAATAACGACAGGAACATAAGTTTTTTTGTTCTCACTGCCAATTTTCATAGGCTTTCTCTCAGCTTCACTAACACTTCCGGATCATAAGTCGTACAACATAAAAATCGCACATATTGTCCTTACAGTGTTGTCATGGCAACACGTATACACTGGTTTTACCAGCATCAGCTACATAAACTAAAAGTAAAATATGATTTAAAAAATGAAGACTTAGATGGAGGTTATACTATGAATATTCTATTTCTTATGAACAGCAACTGATAGCAATTTAGTATCGGTATTCTATTGAAAAAGGATAATAATAAAATCATACTTATGGTAATTTTATAGGAAAATAATCCAAATCCACAAAACAAAACTGATTTTACTTTGAAAATTTACTTGAAAATTGGGTTCAATTCCTTCTCAATGAGGATAAATCTTAATTAGCTGGTAATTGTTAGATAAAAAAAGTAGGCCATATGCTGATGCTTGTATGAAGTAGTTATTTCTAAAAATAAAAATACTTTCTGAAACTTAATATGTTCAAGACTCAAGAGCATTTGTAACATTTTTAAGATTCACTGAGAATTGAAACTCCTTGATAATGGTTGACCCTTAAAAGAAAAGTATAAACACAAAAAATAAAAATGTGAAAAGTCTCAAATATTTAAAAGTATTGCCAAAAAGATAAAATTAAGCTTTTATTTTTCAAAAGCATTGGAGTTCTATGAAATATATCTACCTGATCATTAAATTGTTTAATCTATCAATAAAAATACATTTCTATAAAATAACTATTTTGACACGTATGTTAAATACTTTTGTTGGGATTCATTTTCATTTAGATAAAATTAATGCTCACATGCGGACCTGAATAATCAGATAAATTAAATACCAAACTAATAATAAGTTCTTCTGCTGACGTCACTTCCTTTTAGCTCTTCCCATAAATAGGGCAACTCCACATTGCCTGGTGCTCACTTTTCGGTTGACACTGTTGGTGAAGACCGTATGACCCTTCTATACGTATATTCCTTTTCTTACAGTACCTTTTCCCTTATAGCTTCTTCATGACCTTCCTAACTCGTCCGCTGGTACAAGGTCCTGGCTGTTTTTGACCAGCATATCTCTGTTCTATACTGTGATGAATGCTCGTCAACCATATTTACTGATGTCGAGAATCTGTGGGTTCTTCGGCGATCATCAAATTGTCTGCCTTCCTTATTCGCCTCATTAGCTTCCACATTGATCCTGATTAACCGTCTTTAATAATCTCGCCTTGTTAAGACAGCATTCATCAGCCTCCATCGACAGGTAAAGAAATGATGAGAATAGATACGTCATGGGTTCCTAATTCTATATCTCTCTACTTTAATGCTAACGACTACCCTTCCTTTAAGACTAAATCATCTCTACTCGTACCTTCATGTTTTCTTATATCTTTCTCTCTTATATCAATCTTAAATGTTTATGTTTTTCCTCTGTTATTAAATGTACATACTCATTTTGTAATCATGTTTACTTATCATAAAATGTATGTCGTTAATTTGTATGTCTATAAATTCTGCATTTATTACAATTTCTTTGTTTAATATTCTTTAGACACGTGTTCTTGTGTTCATTGTTTGACTTTAAATTTACTGAGCGGATTACATTGTCTCAACAAAATGTCTGAATCATGGGGGCATTTACATTCTATAAACAAAGATGGCTACTTGTGTTATTCTCCAAATCTCTCCAATAGAAGACCTTCCCGCACACCATGTGACATCCACACATAGGGACCTGGGATATCGCTGTATCGGCTCTTTCCATTCTTTTCACACTAGACTTCAACTAGTAGCTACTTATTATTAATGACCCATTCTAATATAGAACTCGTTATCACCATTGATACTGATAACTTTAATACTGTTAAGTTCCCAAAACTTACACTTTTATTAAACACTTGTTTTGGTAGTTTTAATGCCTGGCCAGTTGCCTTTGATGGTGTTCATATACAATGGCATACTTTGAATCAACAACGCTAATATTATGATTTACTACAGCATGATTCTGTAGCCCATTGGATGCTTTCTTCCATCCATCCATAATTCTTCTTCGACGATTGTTTAAGTTGGAGTGAAACTCCTATTTTGGCGACAGATTGCCCTTTATATATATATATTAATACATATTTAGGGAGTTTAGAGCACTCAGAGAGTGCAGACCTCTGCCAATGCCATTGTCAGGGGAAGTAATTGTGCATGGATTCACCCTAAAATGTAAACACTTCTTCCATGGCCCATTGAGAACTTTTGGAGATATTGTGTGGACAGACATACACTTTTGATGATATTATGTTGTGTGGACATATATATGATGTAGGGGAATTGTTATGGAATCGTTAATTCTATTTCAACATATTTTTACTATTGACAAAGTTGTTGATTTTAAACTCATTAAGCAGAATGAAACGGCCTGAACTTCTAGACAAGCCAATTACATATTATATTTTTATAGATAACAAGAACAATCTTTAATCCAATTTCTAAGTTTCAGTTTTATAGTATAAAAATGCAAAGAACAACAGGCAGTTAAATTAATTTTAAAATGATTGCACCAATGAACTACATTGTTTCATTTTTATAGTTATTAATATAAACTCAACCAGCAAAATAGGCTTTAGTTATTTTCTTAAAAAATATACTTTCACCAAAATATTTTAATGTTTTTTTAATATAAATTGCAATAACAAATTTTATCCAATAAAATAAATGTCCTTAACAGATTTGATGTAAATATATAGGTAATAAAATTGATTAATTGATCATTTTTGTGCATATCATTATACTTGTACAGAGATATTTTCATAGCAAGATATTCTTATAAACTGGCCAATTTGAAACAATCCTTTTTTTTTTTCATTACTGGAAGTTTGTCCTTTTTCTAATCTTTTTGAAGCATTTTTCAACTTTGAGTAATATCCACTTTTTTCAGAAGTTAATAATAGCAATTTCATTTCAAAAGTAGATTATATCTGAATCAAAACTGTTTTCTTCATCTTATAATTTTCCAACCTTTAATAAGAGGTAATCGATCTGGTTTCCAATATCTGTTTCTCTCACTAACACATTCTGATTATGGAATTATCTCTGCATAAACTAAACATTGTAAGAAATATAAAATTTAAATTTTTAGAACTCGTTTGATCTTAGGAACTGTTATCAATTTTTGACAAGCATTTCTTTCATATTAATTTTAATTACTTTTTATCGCAACTATTCAGACTGTCAAATGTCGGCAGTGAGGAAACAGCACAGATCGGAAAATAAAGAATAAGTTCTAGGTAAGACAGAAACTCACATCCCTCGGGAAGCCTGCCTATGTATGGCCAACTGCTCTACCCATTGAGCTACCAGAGCTCTTACAGTTGGCAGAAGATCAAATTTAGCCCTTACATTTTTCCTCCCCTGGTCGCTCAGCGACAAATCTTTACCGTTTTTAAGTATACTAGTTGTATTAGTATTAGTAATATTGATTTTCTTTTTCTTATTAGATGAAGCATTGTTAACCATTATAAACTTTTGACTAGTATTTCTTTCATATTAATTGTAGTTGCTTTTCATTGTACTCAGACCGTAAGTTTATGACAGTGAGTAAACAGTTATGCTACCCATATAAATTGTTATGCTATCAATATAAATGGCTGGATAAAAAGGTATAATCAATAAAATTTTAGGCTTGTTGATATCAATTTCAAACAGGTTTGAGAAGATATACAATGATTTATTACTAATCACTTAAAAAGAAAATAATACTTTTAAAAAAAATCAATCGGCTTTGTCTGAAAAAGCTGCAATAAAATATCTACTACTTTTTCCAATAATGGAGCAGTCTTTATTGTTTAGTTTTATAGATGTTTTCCCGGCATCTGATTGACATATAATGAAGATAAATGTACACGTGATTATATAAAATTATCAGACTTAAGTTTCTGAAACACTTAAAATATTGCTTTTGTCTTTTAACTGAAATCATTCTTCACTTTTATAAATGGCTCAATACTTAGATGAACAGTTAGCTGTCATCAAAATATTCGGTATGTTTAAAATTGTAATTTTACTTTGTTTTGTATGGGTGTTAGTGTGTTCTAAGGAAATATCTCAGCACTTAAACTTATTTGAGTTATTCCTTTGTCAAGCCAATTTTCCTTTGTAATGACATTATTTATATTCTGTCAATTCTTTGTTTGCTAAGAAAATGTTTTCAGAATTGACAAAAAGTTTGAATACTGGAATGACAGAATATTGATTTAACTCAATAGACATATGTGCAGTGTGAAAGATGGTAGATAAAGTTATTGGGTGTGGGCAAAAGTTCCCAGCGCTCTTTTTTGAAAACTAGAGATTGAATACACTGCTGAAAAACGTTTTTTTTGCTGGAAACTTTTGCAAAAATTCTCAGTGCTCTTTTTTAAAAACTAGAAATTGAATACACTGCTGAAAAACGTTTTTGTACACACCTAATATTTACATGTGCAATGTCCTTCTTAAGTAAGTATCATGTGTTATTCCCCTTAGGTAGAAGACTTCCGCTAGGGGGCACTGTTTTACTTCTGGTCAACGAGCAGCCATTATTGCTTTGTGATTTTAGGAGAAGAAAGAGCTTGGAAGGCACACGTGTTTGGTTGACAGCGGTCATTGTGAATATTTGAATAAAGGATATGTAAGTACATTATCTTCTGTTTGCATTTTTAATCTGTTAATATCTGTCATTAAACCAAGCTCACAGTCCTAATTACAGCAATTAACCAATGTGTAATATTGGTGTTATTACTATTCAATAGTCATATGTCATCACTTTTTAAAATTTCTATTTCCCTGATCTTTGACATGATATGAAGTTCATATCTATAAACAATAACAGTGGGAAAAGGAGTTGGATTTTGAAATAGTTATGAAAAACAATCAGTATAATTTGAGAGGGAAATTTTGTAAAATTTTAAAAGTGCAAGTCATTATAAAAATGACTTGCACTTTTAAAATTTTACAAAATGTCAAGAGAAAAAAATGGAAAAGGATTTTAGTCATATTGGATAAAACATTATTTGTATATTGTTTTTATCAACTTTTTTTTTACTTCTCTAAATTTTAATGAATTGTATATTTTGTATGTTCTTTTTAGAATAAGTATTCAAAAAAGAATATGTAAAATATATGATTTATTAAAAATGTTAATAAGAAAATTGTAAAAAATCCCACAAAATCTTTAAATTACTATTATTACTAATTTTTCTCCATCCTATTGTTGCTTTTTGTCACAACACTCTGGGTTGATACTCTTTGACCACTAAATTAAACAGCACAGAATTGGAAATAAAGAAAAAGCTTTTGATGAGACTTGAACCTTAGGAGCCCATCTTTCATGAATGTCGCTGTAACTACTTTGGCCATGGAAGCTTGGTGATTTAATGGAGTACAAAACTATAGTCATCAACCAACACTCTTTTCTGATTCTTTTATATCATTTTAAAAAATGTTATGATCTAGTAGTAGTAGTAGTAGTAGTAATCAAGCTATTTTGTGAAATATTTTTAGATGAAGCACTTTCATGATTACTACTATTTCATTATGAGTTTTTTTTCATCATATTATTACTTTTATAGGATTTTGGAAACTAGTAATAAATTTTCAATGAATCTACTCGTATCTATGAATAAAATTGCTAACCGGCTAGAATGACATGGCTGTAATTAAATAACCATGCATACAGATACATGAACGTGCTAGAAAGAACAGTATTTTGAAATACAAATCAATTTTTAATGCAGCACGTGACATTTAATTATTAATTCCTTGCTAGGAAATATGGTGGCAAAATACTAGAAAGTCAAGATATCATATTGTCAAACTTCTGACTGGATATCACAAAAAGTATGGAGCTAGTAGATATAGCAGTATTTGAAGGATATCAACCGTAAATCAAATCTGAGGCAGCTGATAGATATCTTTAGCAAAACTTGAGATAGTTGATAGATAATTTGAGCTCTTTTGCAATTTTCTGTGAGAGGATTTGTGAAATAATTTGGAAACAGTATCATGTGGGCAGAAGTATAATTCTCTGATAAATAAAATGGGACAGGAAACTCCTGTGAATAATAATATCCTATATGTATTAGACAGCACATGACATATTTGAAGAGTAGTAAATAATAATCCCAATACCTACTTCAACAGTTACATGAAACTTTATCAATTTCCATATGGTGTGCAATTACCTTATTGCAAAATTTACATTATCAAAAGAGATATCCCCATTCTTTTCAATAAAGCATAAGCATCACAAGCCACTTGGGAAGAAATATGAAATAACAAAGAAGAAGAACCCTAAAATATCAAAACGTTATACATTAAACAAATGAAAAATGAATACGAAAAACCATGAAGTAGGCACTAACATTTAGGATTCAATAACCGATAGCTAAGAGACATCTTGTTTGCTTTTTATATTTGATTTTACTCTAGTTTTGTGGTATTGTTGTTACCTTTGAAGCGATTCTGTGGATGTTCAAGTTTATTTATTGTATTTATATTTTCTTGTGTGCATCCAATGTGAGTTGTCTATCGGGAAGTTTGCCAGTTGTTGGAGTGATGCAATTTGTATTCCACTAAAGTTTTCTTTGAGGCTTTTGTAAAATTTACAGCAAGAAATAATTTTCTTTTACAAAGTCAAGTAGACAAGAAGCATTTTAGATTTAGCAATCCACAATTCTGATGAGTTATTCAAGAATTATATTTAGGCTCTGGTTGATGCTAAAAGGTGAGAAAATGACACTGGTAAAGACATAAGTGCCAAATGTATAAAACCTTCAGTAATCTTGCAAATTCCAAACTATAACATTTTTCTAGTAAATTCCCATTGCTTTGCTAATGGTATACCTAAAGCCGTGTTCTGTGTCAGTATGTTTACACAGTAATTTGAAAAGTTAACGCAAGGTATTCTCAACTAAAATTCTTGTATTCATTTTGGGTAAAAACGAAATTGACACATAAGCAGTAATAGTTGTAGTTATATTATCAGTCAGCAGCCTAACGAACACATGTACATAAACAGAGCAGAACAGCATTTTGTGTTTTTGCAATAACCCCTTCCTCTCTTTCTGTTTGTTGTCACAGGTAGACTGACAGCTAATAATTGTCTCATACTGTTAAGTGTTTTCTTTTAAGAACTTCAACTTGCTAAGATGGATTATGTGCTGTATGTTTATATCTTTCAACACACTAAACAGGGTTATGAAAAACTTGATCAAGCTATTGTCACATTCACAAAGAGAATAACTGTCAACAGAAGCGGGAAAAGTGATGAGCAACTACTTCTTGTATTTCTTAGAATGCGTTTTCACTTGTGTCCACCAAATAGCTGTTTGCATCAAATTCTAGAACTAAATGTCTCCAGAGAGAATGTTCACAACCTCAAGCCTGTTTAAATCCTATCTTCTTTCAGTAATGAGATTCCTTTACCTTTGTGTGTTTTCCCTAGACAGAGCTTTTTGAAAGCTGCATGAGGTTCAAGAAATCAGAGATATTTTGTGGGGAGAAGAGTTAACTTAAATGTTGAGAGAGGGGGAAACACAAAAAGGCGGCAGCAGCAGCAGCAGCATCTGGCACCAGCTTGTCTGAAAAACATCTGGTTAATTCTGAACTTTTGTTTGGATGACCATTTTTGAGGCAATCAGAAAGAATCCAACAAGAAGATCTACAATCAGTGCCAGATTAACTATGTAACAAAAGTAGCATATGCTATGGGGACCCACATTTTCAAGGGCCCCGCGCTAAATGCTTTCAAGCTATCAATTCCAATTCAGTAATCCTTTCTCTATTATTATAGTACTATACTGCCTTCAACTTTCATGAACGACTGAGTGTGTAAGGTTAACGATTTTAGTCAATTATCACAAATTGGAGTTATGCATTATGGTAATAGTATTACTTTGTTTTCTTCTTGATTTTTGTGCAGCAGCTATGATTTCAGTTTCAAATAACTGCATCATATATGCATCTTAAACACCCAGTCGTTCATGGAAGTTGAAAGAAGGAAGTATGAATGAATGAATGAATGAATGGCTTGGTTTCGCAAACAAAGATTTTGGGGAATGTTTTTCCCCAGCATTTGGAACATAGACGGCGGGTCCAATGAGTGGAGTAAACCTCCAGCCTGAGCAGTGTAGCTTTAAGGTGAAGTGCGACTTGCCCAGGGTCGACCCCACCCTTTAAACCTGGGGGTTACATCCTATGGGCCACCGGAGTGGCGCGGATAGGAGTAGAGCCTGTAGGTCGTAGGTTTGACAGGAGTGTCCTTCTCCTGACAGATGCCCGAGCTATGGGGGTCTGTCGCACCCTTGTGGGAATGTTCCGACATTAAGGCTGAACTGTGCTTAGGCAGAACGTGAGCATCCCATAGTTGGTAGAAGCCGGAGCTGGCTTTAGAGTTCTACTGACCCTTTGAAGGAGAATCAGGACAGAATGGCTGTCTGCAACTTTAATCACAGATTTTCATGATAGTGCGGCTGTCTGCAACTGTAGGCACAGATCCTCATGACAGTATGTCTGTCTGCAGTGCTATAGTAATAGAGCAAGTGTAGAATCACTGAATCGTAATTGATAGCTTGCAAGCATTAGCATGGGGCCCTTGAATTTGCAGGGCCGGTAGCATATGCTACTTTTGCTATATAGATAATCCGGCATGGAAGAGACAACAAACTGAATGGGCCCATACAAATATATAATCAATGAAACGTCAAGATTTACTTTACTAATGAAATCAATGAATTATATACTGTCTACTCAGTTGTAGATCTAAAGAGTAATAAATTCAAGTTAGGTAATCTAACTACAATTGAAGGTGTCTCTGTGTGCATGTACCACGATAACTCAACAACTGTCCATTGTATAAAGTTAACATTCAGCAATTATATTAGTCAGCACACAATGCAATGCAGTGTCGAGTTTGAAGTTGTTTGGATCAGCAGTTCTTGAGAAATCTAATAAAAATAAATAAAATATTAAAGATTATAGATGTTTCTTCATAGTTTCTATAAATTATGACCCTTGACCTCAGCTTTTTAAAATTATCTAAGGCAGTGCAGTGTCGAGTTTGAAGTTGTTTGGATCAGCGGTTCTCGAGAAATCTAATAAAAATAAATAAAATATTAAAGATTATAGATCTTTCTTCATAGTTTCTATAAATGTTCTCCCTTGAATTCCCCTTTTTTTGGCCACACTGAAGAGAAGTAACCAAAATACTTTTAAGCCGTGGTTTCGTACGATGGACAGAACATTATTTTACATGACAATTATGGCAAGCTGCTCCACACCATAAAGTCTGGTCCCTTCCAAACATTCACCTTTGGAATGAACACTGACCTAGTTTAGTCTTAATGTGCAATATACAACTGGAACCTATCTTAAAACCCTGAAGTAAGAACAAAACTTATGCTTATAAATTACTTCCTTCAAAAGATAATATCCACATTGATTGATCAGGACAATTTCAAATGTTTATATGTATATTGGGCTTGAAGTAGGCAACGATGGAAACAAGAAATTAAACGTTCAGTTTGGAAAGAAAGCCTCTAGACATAATTCATAAAGCAAGCTGTGAGTGAAACAAGATAAAGTAAATGTCATAAGCAAAGAATTGGAAAGTAGTTACATAAAAAGTATTGTTGTCTAAAATACATTTCTGTAGGTAATTATTAAGACTCAACAGTTGAGCGTAGACCTACCAGAAACAAGGATGGCTTCCAGTCTATAACAAATTGAATTAGAGAAGCTCTAAAGACATTCACCTGGCAAGAGATGATTCATGGCTAGGGTTTTTCTTTTTCAAATAAGAAGCAGAAAACAATAAAAGCAAAAAGAAAATGAGAAACATCAGGTGTAGACTATGATAAAAATTTGTTCCATGACTGCAGGCAAAAAGAGAACAAAAACAATGCAAAGAGGATTGGAAGATATAAATGCAAGTCTACATAGGTATAACAATGTGAAATAGAAGCATGAAACTGAAACAACAAAAAACTACTCTAGGAGCTTAAAACAGGTCTCATTCCCAGATGATATTGAATGATATAAAATGATACCAGCACCATGGACAAGCTTACACAAACTTTAAAAGAAAAATGACATGCAATAAACAGGCTTTACCTTAGGAATAAAGAGATGATGAAAACTAAATTCACTATGTATATTTCTAATAAGTCTTTTGTCAACAGGTGTTAAAAAGGGAGGCTGACTGATCAAAAAATGTTCAAGACTTACAAGATAGCCTTTCAATATTTGTCATAATTTTCAGTATCTCTCAATAATCTATATAGTTTAAAACATTCTTGAAAATAGACATGAAATATATGCAAATTTTATTGATTGTAAAGTAAGATGTAATTTATGAATTTTCAACTTATCTTTTTACTAAATGTTAAACTTTTATACAAACTCAATTTCAAGAAAATATGTTTATAAATAAAACAACTATAATAAAAGCATTTTAGGATTTGTTAAAAGTGAAATTTTACTGTTGCAATGCCATACAGTTGAAATGACATTTAGTTAAGAGTTTATTTCTTTGAAGAAAAAATTCAAAGATTAGGTGAAAACAAAAAGAAAAACTGATCATAGGGTTTTTGAAAATCTAAATAGTAAGCAAAATGTAAAGAAATACTATTATAATGAAAAAGCAAAATGTTTAAATGTAATCTTTATCCTTAACTGTATTGTTTGACTAAGCCTATGAAAAGTCAGAACAAATACATAATAAATAATACTTTAGCTGGAATCAAAATGATTTCACATTTGACTGAATACGCCATCCATTTTTTTGTACAGGAAAAGTATGATTATTTTCAAATGAAAAATATGAATTTTGTTCTATAGTAACAATGTTTAGGCCAATCCTTCTGGTATACTATCTGTATGTAAAGAGAAGCTCTCTTTTTGTTTCGGTAGTGCCAAGTAAAGAGAAGCTCTCTTTTTGTTTTGGCCAAGTAAAAAAACAGTAGCAAACAGAATTTCTTCTTTGTAACTGGCAATGCCTGTAAAGTAAATTCAAGAGGTTTTCAATGTTTTTTGTTAAACCAAATGATTTTGTGAACAACTGAAAGACTTGGTGAATTTCATTTGTGAAAAAATCATTGCAGATATTGAGTAAATATTGTGACACATTGACAATATGACATTCATCAAAGAAAATCTTAAATACTTTCAGAAATGGCGGACAGCCAAGCATTCTTTCATTTGTTTTAAAATTACATATAATTGCATATTAGTATGGTTTTGAATAATCTTTACCTTTTTCCTCTAATTGGCTTATCTAACAATAGAAAATAATTTTATTTAAATAAGCATCACCAAATACATGGTATATATTCTGTAGATTCTAAAATTTTCCTGGTCCACCTAAAAAATCTTGCCATCATTATAATATCAATACACAATGTGTCATAAATTTGTGATAAAAATCCAGTGAATAGCATTAGCAATTGACAGAATGGTTTTATATGAGGAATTTAAAGCCTGTGTGCAACTTTTGAAAAAAGCAGGAGCCCTAAAAGACCAATCCAAATATCTCAATTTTGATATATTCTGGTCCTGCAAAAAAGAAAAGGGTATGTCAACTACAAGCTGATTATCTATATACAGGGTGTCCCTAAAGTCTGGACGCATAGGCAAAATGCATATTTTCAATAAAAAAATTTGAACAACATTTTATTTAATTGAAATATTAATAAATAAAATCTTCAATGTGTTTTCCATCATTTGTGTTGCAAAGTTCAATGCGCTTTGTGAGATTCACATGAACCCGATGCATTAACTCCACATTTCTGTCAATTTGAGCACATTCATTTATGATGCGTTCCCTCAGGTGTCTTGTATCTTTAATTTTTATTGAGTACACCTTCTCCTTTAGCATACCCCAGAAAAAAAGTCAAGGGGGCTAAGGTCTGGTGAACGAGGAAACCATTCCACAAAAAATATAGTTAGTTATAAAGTGATATTTCTTATGTGTCCAGACTTTAGGAACACCCTGTATAACCTTATTTTAAAAATTCTTTTGAAAAGCATAAAGATTATTGGTAAGTTGAAATTTTAACTTGACAATTATGATAAACAAAGCCATCTAGAAAGAAATCTAAGCTTTGCTAAGCAATGCTTTTGAAAGTGTAATACTTCAAATGTAAGTTATGCAAATTTCTCTTTAAAATCTGCTTCTTAGTTAAACTTAAAAATGCTAAAATATTATTCAGTATCTTATTATAATTCACCAAATGTCTGTCTGTCATCACATAACTTAAGGACGTCTAGAGCTATGGCCACCAAACCTTTTGCAGTTACTAATGGAACACCTGAGCAGGTTTTTGAAAATTCCAAAACTTTTTAAATTGTTAAACTTTTAAAATGTAAGTATAATGCTAAACTGGACCCTTACTTTGTGTCTGTCTGGTTAGCAAAACCAAATCTTTATCTTTTATTCAACTGTATAAAGTAGACATCTAGCTGAAAATGCCACCTGTGAGATGGGTTTTCAGCTACTACCAAGACTTCACAGAATCATTTGGTTGACAAGAAACTAAGAGATTAAAACAGACAAGAGTTGGATATTTTCCAATGATGCACAGTAGTTGGCTAAAATAATCTTGTTTCCCTTTAGGGGGAGCATACAGTTATCTTTTTCAATTTACTTTTATTCAGCAAAAATGATTTCACTGAATATAAACCGAATCCTTGGTTAGCGGCATTTAATGATTATATAACTAAAACTGCAGTACTTTTATAGATAGATACACAATGTGTTTAAAGTTCTGTCAGTGAATAATGCAATTTTTCTCCCTGCAATACAAGACAAGATAGAATAGAAGAATAATGTTTTGTAAAAGTCCATTTTCATAACCACTCTTTATATAAATATTACTTCAGGCATAAAGTATAAATAGACTTATTTTCTATCTATTGATTGTACAAGATTATATAAGACTTAAAAAAACATAGATAATCTTATACACATAGTAGTAAGCAAAAATATATTTAGAAAGCAAGATATCTGAGTCCAGAAAATCACTGAAAGTACCAAGCACATATTCAATATGAGAATACCATAATCTAAGGACTACAATAATTTTGGTCTGATTTTTTGAGATGAGGAATTGTCATTATTATGTAATGATTTATTCAAACTATTTCTATTATCTTAGTTGTTATAGATGTTATAGACACAATTTTTTGGCTGAGTACCTTCCGACCATCTCCAGGTGCCTATTTTTTCTCTTATTCTTTGGCTGTCCATGCTTGTGATATCTTGTATTAGTTGATTCTTGTGTTATTTTCATCCCTGTGATGTCATGTTTTTGCTTGTATATATATGTGGATTTCACTACCTAATTCAGGGATTGAACTCATGACCACCAGGTAACTACAATACTTTTAAACAACACATATCCACTAGGCCACCATCCAGAAGGAATCAGATGGTGTCATTTAGAGCCTTTAAATCTGATACATTAAATCTGATGACAATTCCTCATCTAAAAAAATAAAACAAAAATTATGAGACCAGTACGAACTTGATATGATAATGAATGTCAAACCATCTGACATTAGATTTAAAAGCTCCAAATTACACCACCTGATGTTCTTCAGAATAGTGGATATAAGTGTTGGTTAAAACTGTAGTACTTACCTGGTAGACATGAGTGATCAGGTAGTGAAACATATATATATATTACTCAGGTTCAGCAGGAATTAGCAAATAACAGGGACGAAAATCACAAGAATCAACTGATACAAGATATCCCTAGCATGGACAGCCAAAAAATAAGAACACAGCCAAAATGTTGTGTCTATGATGATTAAGATGAGAGCAATAGTTTGAATAAATAAATACATAATAACCAACGACTATCGTATTAAAGAAATATAGAAAGAGAAAATAAAATAAGGAACAAAATTCAAAATAAAAATTATTTGGAATATAGAGCATATACAAGATATGGTTATCATAGCATAGAACACAAGAGCAGCAATAGGTCTAGACATGTGATTCTCAAAGTGGGTGCTGATGAAATATATGCTTTAAAGGGGGTGATAGTCCAAAAAAGTCTGGGAAACACTGGCCAAGATAAGTAGCTATGTTAAGAAATAGAAGAGTCATGCTGAAAGAACTAGTTCTCACCTGATCACTCTAAAATAGCACTGAACCTAATCAGTACTTAGATGGGTGATCGCTGAGGAACACCAGATACTGTTATTGGCCTTGTGCAAAACTTGTGATCAGGTAGTGAAAGAGAGTATAAAAATAATGCAGATCTCAAATGAGTTTATATAAAAAAGAAGAAATATGCAAAAATCACTCAAATATACTAAATTATAAAGAAATAATACCAAGTGAAGTTCAATATCAAATAATTTAAAAAAAATCTTTTCAAATACCTCAGAATATACACAGGTATAATAATATAAGATTAATAACAGTGAAATAGCATAAATGTTCACTTTGAAACATAATAGTTAATTTCACAAGAAAAGGCATTTATAATGTACAAGATAGAGACCAGGAAACAAAGTATTAATGATGTATAACAAAAAGATATCTGTTGTTTAGGTAAAATGAACAATTAATGAAGTTACTTCAAAATAATAATGGAAACAACATGAATTTAAACAACTGGAGAGAAAAATGCTAATAAAATAATTAAATTAATAGAATATTTTGTTAAGATTTAAATTTATTACACTCTACCTAAAAATGATTTGAAGGTACAATTAAAATATGAAGAAATATATGTGACAAAATTATACCAAAACCAAAGAAAAGAATAAAGATTAGCTGACATTATGAATACAGATTGAAAATAAAAGTGACTTGCTTTCTTTTTTTTTTAAAAAAGAACAAAAAAATGTTTTCTTCATTATTGGAATTTAATAACACCAGTCTAAAAGACAAAGTCTTCTTTACATGAGAATATGGCTCATTAAGCTTATCCAAAAGACATCACACATCTAAGAAGTTCTTACTCCAAGAAGCATGATTCCACTCAACTCCAAAATGAAAACAGTATCAAAACAGTATTTTTATTTGTTTGCCAAAATATTACTTTCATAAATAGCAACAATGAAAATATTAACAATAATAATAATAATAATAACAGCAACAACAACATCAGCCCTCTCAATCAAAGGGAGGGTACTTCACCAAACTTTTTTTTCTCAAAGTATCTCTTAAACTTATCTAAAACATAAAAACTATCCGAGAAAACCTGGAAAGATTATCAAAATATTTCTGGAGTTCATCCAAGTTAATGTGCATAAAAGAATGTTTAAGTACTTATTTTTCCTTCCTTGTTATTCTCAAGGAGGAACTACTTACATGTTATATCTTTCACAATTTGTTTTGTAGACAGGTACTTATCCTTGACACCGACATTTTTGCTCAAAATAGCTGACACTTAAACATCAGACACCCGCAAACATACATAATTAAATGAAATAAACTTCTTATTTATCAATATATAAATGAGACATAGATAATGAAGCGCATAAAGGATGATTTAATGCTTTTAGTATAAACTTTAAAAAAAATTAATTCTTAAAGAGTAAATTACCTTTTTTCTTATGGAATTAATCTGAGGTTTTGCCTGAAATTATTTCAGTGAAATAATACTTGTATTGTATAAACAAACAATCTCAAAGTTTTCATAAAACAAAGAATTTCTTGGATACATTTTCATTTGTGCATATACAGAAGATTTTAAAAGTATATACAACTAAGAAAGAGGAATTCTATTTTATAACCAATGAAAGTTAATCAAATATGATTGTGTGTGTGGATGTGTTCTTCATGTACAGTTTTATCTTCATCATTATTTTTGGTAGTAAAAACAAATATAGAATTAACATAAAGATACAAATTTTTTATACTGCCTTTAAAACATATAAAGTTGTGGGTTTCTAGCAGCTATGAGAAAGTTTTAAAAAATACACATTAGAATAATGTCAAGCATGACAAAAAAAATTTAAATTGCGAGAATCTTTCCAAAACAAAGTTAACACTGTTAAAATTGACATTTCAGTTATCTATGATCTAAGAAAGGTAAAATGGATATATTTGTTGAATAAGATGTTTAACTTATTTGAATGAATATACCTGTCTTTTTCTTTTCAATGTGGTAGGTACACACTATAATCATGAACAGAATGTTTATCTAAGCAAAAAGCAACATATTTACAGTTTTATACTGTTAACATATTTGCAGTGGAGTCGAACGTTTGAAGAGAGGAATGTCATTTATGTTGGTGCTATTATTTAGTGCAGGCTTTCTCAACCTTTTGAGATTGGAGAAACCATTGAAATAGCTTTCATATTTCAAAGAACCCCTGCATAAAAATATTATATGTACAGCTAATGACACATCAGTGTGTTAAAAAGTGTATATGTATTATAATGTAAAAGTAATTATTAGTATTCTACAGTGTACAGGAAGATTGTTTTCTATATATTTGTTCATTTTGGTGAACATCCAAATTTCTTTCAGTCCCCTTTCACCCAAAAGACATTTAATATCAAAAATATAAAAGGGAAGACAGTTTCCTTGAAAGAATATTGATAAGCTTAGCTTACCTTTCATAAAATTAATGTTTTTCATAAAAAATATAAGAACTCAGAATTTGATACTTCTGTCAAATGTCATCAAGACAGGGATTGCTACTCGTTATATAAAAAAATCCCAAATGAAGCAAAAGCCAGGTGCTTTTTTCATGCATGTATAAAGTTTTGGCAGAACCCTAGGATTCTGTGGAACATTGGTTGAGAAAGGCTGGTTTAATGTATAATGAGTAGATCCTATGTTAGTAAAGATATAACTTATAATTTTTAAAATATGCTGTTGAACAATTCTATTACTTTGTCATTTTATTTACCTTGAGAGAAAAAAAAACATTTAAACCTTGCTACTCTATGTTAGATGAACGAAGACTGCCTAGATTGGCAGGCTTTCAGTAGAGCAAGCTCAACATTCAAGAACAAAAAGATCCCATTAGTTTTGAAAAAAAGGGTCTACAACCAATGCGTCCTCCCGATAGTCACATATGGAGCTGAAACATGGAACCTAACCAAAAGATTGGCTCTCAAACTAAGGACCATGCAATGTGCACAAGAGAGGATCATGCTCAACATCACATTGAGAGATCACAAGACAGCACAGTGTATCAGAGAAAAAATAGGAGTCAGAGATATCATACAATCCATTAGAAAACTCAAATGGCAATGGACAGGCCATGTTGCAAGAATGTCAGACAACCGCTGGACATCAAGACTCACAACATGGATCCCTAGAGATCATATGCAAAATTGTGGCCGGCAGAAAATAGGATGGCGTGACGATTTAAAAAAGTTCAGGAGATATTGGTGCCACGACACCTGCAATAGAGAGATCTGGTGAATTTTGGGGAAGGTCTATATCCAATGACTGACATTAAAAGGCTGCTGCTGATGATAATATATATTCCTCCTCCTCATCATCAGCCTTTTAATGTCTGTCATTGGATATAGATCTTCCCCATGATATGCCAGACCTCTCAATCCTGTTTGTTCTCTAATATACTGTGCTGTCTTGTGATGGTTTTATGGTTTTATCTTATTAATAAGAAAGTTTAGCATAAAATAAGCATTAGAATTGATGCATTAACAAAATGTAGACACTGGTTAGATCTCTTTGAGGTTTCATAATAGATGAACTAAGAAAGAATTTAAAAATAAATGATAGAAAATAGATATACAGAGATTGATAATGAAAGAATAAATACAAATTATTTATCTTAAATAAATATTAAATTATTTGCTACAAAATGTTCATATCTTTATTATTTGATGGAATAAAAAGTTAAATTTTTCAACATTTTTCAACATCTGTATACAATCTATACTCAAATGTCAATTAAAAATAACCAGATTGTTAGTTGTAAAAATGCTTTCATAAAGTAAGAACTTAGATAAATCCTTATAAATTTATAACTAATAATAATAAAATATATTCTAAAGTCAGGTAAGGAGAACCTTGTCCCATTACTTAAATTACAGCAAGGAAATCCATTGTATGAAGAGGATATCTTTTATTTGCTCTGAAATTTAGGTTGGAGTTTGATTTGTTATGAAGCTTTCTTCCCTCATTACATATGATAGCTTGATATTATTAATGAAACAGTGGCAGTTCATACATTAAAAAAGAAAAGATTAACTCTAAACCATTTATACTTCATAAAACTAATATCTCTTCATCTTCTAATGACTATAAGTGAAGATGCTTTAATCCTCTCTTCTATGGTTATGATTTAAAATCCTAAAGGAGCCAAGCTTCCCGAGCTCCCAAATCTATAACTATGACTGCCTGTATATGGAAAAATATTATCAAACCAATACCACGTAGATAAATTGAATAAATTATACTGTCACTTGAGGAGACAAAAATATCCCAGGATCAATCAAAATGATTGATGGTTGATAACCTGCTTGCAAAAGTTCCTGTGGGTAAAGATAGCATTAAAAGATGTGAGAGGAAGATCAGAATATGATGACAACTTGTTCCAAAGATCTTGACAGTTTATATCTTGCTTGACACTAACCTCCATTGACTGCAGAACAAGAACTAAAGCTTTATTACAGTCACCAGTGATGCACACTATATTTACATGGCATTTCTGGATGTTTCAGATTTGAAAATATCTATAGAGACACATTGAAAAGCACATTGCCAATATGTTTAAAATGTAAAGTGTACAATGAATGCATAATATTAGCCATGACGTACTGATGCAAAAACATAGAAACTAACAAAGTCACTTGAAAACAAACTCAGAATCACACACAGAGCAATGGAAAGAGCAACGCATCATCAACATGGATCTGACAGCAAACCAAAGTAAAAGATATCATGTATACAAGTAATTAAGCAACAAAAATGGAGATGGGATGGACACTTAGCAAGAAGGAAGGACAATAGATGGAGCCAAAGGTTAACCTATTGGTGCCCAAGGGACAACAAAGTAGTAGGAAAAGACCAGACACAAGATGGAGGGATGAAATAGAAAGGTATGCCAGTAAGACATGGCAGAGGTTAACACAATCATGATCATCATGGAAGGAGATGGGAAAGGCCTTTGTCCTGCAGTGGACTTATGATGATGCTGTAAAACTATTTATGAGGTTGTAGAATATGGCTGATATCTAACTCAGTATTCATTTATAATATTTTAACATATAATTGATAACAGTGTGAAATAGAATATGAATATTTTGAAACATTTTAGAAAACTAAAAACATTCAAAACTCTAGTAATAAATAAATGGTGATTATATGCTTTTGCTATAAAATTCCAAAAGCATTCGAAAATGAAAAAAAATGATCAGAGTTTAGATTAAATTTTTCAGGATAAAACCAGCTCTTTTCAAAGCCAAATTACTAATATAAGTAGATTTTTCATGGTTACATTTCATTCAATCCTGTTTTCTTCTTCTTTGTTATTACCTTAAATAATATAAAACTCTTAAAAACAAGGAATTTATAACTCACAGAAATTGGACTTAAAAACAATCCAATATGATAGAAAACAATATCTTAGGTAAAAATTCAGACCCAATTTAGAACTCAATATAGGTCAGTAGAAATCAATGACATATTTAGCATAAATATGAGATTTAGTCAATAATAACAACAAACCATTTTGAAAATAGATTTTTCTATAAATTAATAGTCTTCAAATAAAACCATTTACGTTTCCTTGTTACCCATCATGTAACAAAAACAATCAATACTAAGAACAACAGTCTAAGAGAAAATATAAATTACCGTATTTGATGGCATATGACCCCTTTTATCTCAGCAGGGAATATTAAGTGAAAAAACACATTACCGTGAATTCCTCTAATTTAACACCAAGTTTTTTTAACCCTTTCTCAAGTTTTGGCCAATGTGGGGTTGGACAACGAAGGTTACGTTTACCTTTTGAGCCATTTTCTAGGGGGAAAAAGCTGGGTCATATGTCCTCAAATACAGTACATTTCAGATATTTCCTTATATTACAACTGAAAACAAATGTCACTTTCAGCATTATTCATTATATTCTGAAAGAGTGAGAGGATTTTTTCATACATTTTCTCATTGATACAGCCTAAATTCTGTAATCAATATATCTAGAGGATTAATTTTCAAAATGCTTTTTTGTGAATTAATGCTTATTTTTCTAATCCTAATGGAGAAATTTATTTTATCAAAGTATAATGTTTATACAATTTTATACAATTTAAGCCTAGTTTTGAAAAATTGTGTGACAAAATTTAATATGTTCCAAAAAAAACTATCAAAAAATATGTTCTTAAATAATCTGTATGTCATAGGCACATAGTACTATGTAATGATATAAGCAGCAGGCAAAAAGAAACGGGATTATAATGTGTAGAATGGCTTATCAGAACAACATTAATTTGATTCATTTCATATAAAATGGAACCAATATATTGAAATTGTAAACCGATATCCTTCATATTTTGCTGAGGCTGATAAATAATGGTTGTCTCCATAGAGAATATCTAGTTTTTAGTCAATAAATCATAGTTTGAGATGCTGAGTAATCGCTTCACAATGGTCAATAGATATGATTCTTGGTGTGAAAATAGAAAAAATAGACTGTCAGTTTCTGCTTCATTGAGATCATTTTTCATATTTCTTATTGTAAGAAGAGTAAAGATCTTTGTAGGAAAGCTTATTCATAGTAACTAATCCAGAAAAGGTTACACAATAGATATGGAAGATGGCTGAGTAATATATATATATAAGTAGATAAAATTATCAACAAATATTTCATAGTTTTAACAAGTAGTAAAGTAGGTGGACTAAAAGAAAAATATATAGCTATATGAAAGCAAGACATATAGAATTCAGAGCAAACTACATATAAAAGAGTTTATCACAATTAGGTATTAGTGTTGCCTAATTTTAGGACATGTGTAAAGTCATTTTATAATCTGGATGGTTTACAAATTACTAAGATAAAATAAGTGAAAAACAGAAAGTAATCATGAAACTTATTTCCTTGAGTGTTGAACATTTCACGTCATTAATGACTTATTGATAAAAATAATAACAAAAATCAGAAAGCTAAAAAAATTCATATTTTATTTCCATTGCTAACAGAGTGCTGAGAAATTTTAAGCCTTATAATTCTGTATAAAATATTCAAGAATGGAATCAAATGTTCAAGAGAGAAGAATGAAAATTATTTTATTTAATTCATTGCAAAAGATGTACAGATTGAAAGGCAGCCAAGAGTTAGAAATGCATCAAAAGATAAGCTTGAACCTATTAGTTGACTAAAATTATGAAAATTGTAGGTAATGATTATTTTGGACTTTCATCTCTATTTTGGTTGTTTATTTCACAACCTTGAGGAAGGCCTAAGAGTACAATGACCAAGATGTGGTGACAACCAAGATGAGGATGCAAGCCTAAAAGAATCACTGTGTAACAATAATAATACCCCACCTAAAAGATTCAAGCAGGAAAGGGCTGGATAATCGTTAAGAAATGTTATTCTTAAAATTATTTGAATAGTGCTTACATTTAGTTAGGAAAATAATTAATATCGAATGTAATCTATTGATTTACAAAAAAAATAATGTAGAAATCTTTGTGTTCTTTGAAAGTTTGTGTACATATTGTTTATGACTGTTTCTTTTAAATCTTATTATTTGACTTTGTCAAATATAAAAGTGAACGCATGAAGTAGAAATCAAAGAAAGCCAGATATATTTAAGTAAAAATAAATATTTAATAACAAAAGAGAGTAGTCAATGTATTGATGTACATGTTAAATACAGAACAAATTGATACGTTATGTAGTGTAGCATGTTTTAAAGCAAATAGTTGAAAGAAAGGAGGTAAGAATAAGATATTGTGCACATTGAGAAACTGCTTTAAAGCAGATTTACATAAAATACTAGTAGTGACTCAATATTATTTATGCAAGAAAGCACGAGAGTTTGCAAAGTATCCAACAAAAATTACTAAGAAAGCATTTAGTCTTTGCTCTAGAATTTGTGATATCTAAGGAATATTAAAGAAATAATGCCACTGAGTTAGAAAGAGGATATAAGTCATTGAAAAAAGATTTTAACCTCTGACATACAGAGGGGATGCACTTTACGATGGTTAGCCGAGAATGTGCAAAGTTATCATCTGAATCTTTGTTTGCGTGGACATAGGGATAGGCATATTATTTTGTACACAAAATTTGGCAATTTTGAATGGCTGAAAGTGGCTAGATGTTTACCGTTGTTAAAAAAAAAACCAAAATGTTATTCTCGATCTAAAAATAACGTTTTTCTAAACCTACCTACTAACCCTAACACTAAACCTACCTACTTATTAAACCTACCTACTAACACTAACTCTTAAAAAAAATAATTTAAATAAAAAAATAAACAGCTAATGATGCTTACAGCCATTCAGAAATTGCCAAATTCAAAATGGCTGTGGGGGATGCGTTAGTGCAAGAATTGCCCAAAGATTTTGTCAACGGTTTCTTAATTCTGTGTTTTCTTCTAGTGAGAAAATGTCTCTGCATTTGATCTAAAAGCTGCGTAAGTTTCATTGTTGAACACATAATGGAAAGTGAAAACTTATACCAAAGTTAAATATAAATAATAATAAATATAAATGAATAATGCATATAGATACAAATCATTATTTTAATCAATGAGTTCAAAGCTTTATATTTTTCAATTTGTCCTCATATATATCGGCTGAGAGTGATTAGTTAAACGTGGTCTGTAAAGTAAAGTAAACTAATATGTCCTTTGAACTTCTTGAAATACAGGTCTGGTTAGTCACTCAGTGGAAACAGTCATGTGACGCATGTCTTTTGGCAGCATGCCTTGTTGGTATTAAAAATTTGGAAAAAGGGGTCATCAATGAATAAGTTACTTTTCTCGCCTTTTGTTGATCACTAAAAAAGTCTGAATTTTCAACAAAAAAAACAAGCGTGAATGCTGCCGGACACAAATTAAGGTATCAATTTAGCATAAACTTACATTGCAAATTGAACCCCCACTAAAAACCTAGGGGAGGGGGTCACAAAACAAAGAAACCATTTCTTCCAGATATAATAAGGAGTAAATGTTTGAATTTTCAGCACTCTAGCTCCATTGGTGCAACCTGTACGTGTGATACATAGCCAGCCAGACCAACTTAAAAATTGAGGAAACCTATGTTGACAGTTTCTAATTATATAAGCAAAGCCAATCAAACAAGCAAAGAAAGCATCAGACTTACCTTTGAACCAAACTTGTACACACACATAATTTCAATTCCTGAAAGTAAAGGAAAAATTGCTTAACCTGAGAAAAATACTAAAGAAAAATGTTTATTGCTTTAAAGTATCAAAAACAACATTAGTACATCATTAAAGATATTTGATGATAATTAAATAATCCATCCAAAAATTTT
>VCCN01005374.1:4418706-4428827 GCA_006491835.1 Architeuthis dux | reverse complement strand
AGATATGAGAAATCAAAGTTTCCACAGACTATATATATATATTAATGTGGTCCAGTAACATCTTTCAAAGTAGTTGTATATCTCATTCATGAATTTGTTTTATATATTCAATAAAAGGAGATATCTGGTTATTATAATGGCCCAGATATCACAGTTCTTATTTGTACTATTGCCATGAATACAATAAACTGTATCCTTGAATAATATTATTCTGCTTGTTCCTATGTTACGCTTTCAGGAGTAACATAAGGGAAAGGTTAGGTAGTTTAATAAGAGGGTAGAAAAAAAGATGGCTGAAAAGACAGTTAGGTAGTATAATAAGAGGGTAGGAAGGGTGAGGGGAGAAGAAAGGTTGTGTACTAAGGGAGTAGGAAGATTTTTGCATATGCATTTCGCATGTTTATATGACATTTAGATAAAATGATGGATGGGTAACGAATATTGGAAGGATAAGGGAGAGAATGAGAAGATACAGGCAACGGGTGAGAGAAGAGCAGAGGCATGAGATAATGGATAATCTTAATTGTCAATACTCATGGAATTTCCACAGGTTCAGCTAGTGTAATATTTATGCCAAATGCAGTTCAATATTATAATGTTTTGCTTCCTGTGAATTATTTAAACCTGATGGTTATGAGAAATGAAATGAGAATTGAAATTAAAAAGACTTTAAAAATGTTGTATTATTTATAGTTTCAGTAGTAAGACTGGGTAGAACTAACTGTAAGACTGAACACTTATAGTGCAGGCTGAATTGTCGCAAAATTAAGACCCACTCAATCTTTTTTTGATAGAAGCAAAAGCTATGCATTTTTAGAAAGCATAGAGTACATACCTTCCAAAAGAATATGTGGGCAATTTTTTTCCTGAAATTATTTATCCCCCCCCCCGGATTTGCAGAGCCGATTTTACGAAATTTTATCTTAGTCTGGTTCCGATTTGAGATAAAAAACTTTTTGAAAATTCAGAGAAAAAAAATGCACACATATCTTTTTTTGAAAGTACATACTCTAAGCTTTCCAAAAATGCATAGCTTTTGCTTCTAACAAAGAAATTGAGCAGATTTACAATTCAGCCTGCACTATTATATTGTAAGATGATAAACGATTGTTCTGTCACAAGAAATAAAATCATAGAAATCTCTAAATTGTAATGTGTATGATTAACTTGGATTATTGATTGAATAGAATTGACTTGTGTATTTTTAACATAGGTTTGTCGATGTAATCATTAAGCTTGGTACTTATGGCTGTATGAACTGTCATGGCCAGAAAAAAATGAAGGTGTCCCTATCGATATTTTAGCAAAACAAATGACAGATACTTGATGCTATCTCAATTAGATGTTAACAAAACAATCTATCTATATGATAAACAGTGTGACATTTTCTATTTCTTTGTTTCTGTCTGTAACAATGGACTCTTCCACTTAAAGATAACAGTCTTGCTGATAAAAATATCTCTTACCCACCATTTGAAACTCTTCCACCTATACAAGTTCAGGCACTTTTTCATAAGACCTCAGGTGAAATTGATGAGATGTAAACATTTATTTACACTATTAACAGCTTTGAAGTCATCATCATCAGCCTTTTAACGTCCATCGTTGGACATAGACCTTTCCCCAAGATTCGCTAGACCTCTCAATCATGAGCGTTGCAGAGAGTATCTTCTGAACTTGTCTAGTTCGTCACGCCATCTTATTTTTTGTCGGCCACAACTTTACAATGATCTCTGGGGTCAAACAGTTGTCTGACATTCTTGCAACATGACCAGCCTATTGCCATTTGAGTTTTCTTATGATTTCTATGATATCTCTGACCCCTGTTCGTTTTCTAATATACTGCGCTGTCTTGCGATCTCTCCGCGTGATGTTAAGTATAATTCTCTCCTGTGCACAAGTGAACTATTAAATCTTAAAGTAACTAAGAGAATGTGAAGAAACCACTCCAAACTCCAAAGAAACATGGGTAGATATTTTTACCAAGTGCATTACGGACTCCAGTATATATAGTTTCTTTTCTAAGAAATCATGTCATAGATCAAGTCAAGATTATAATCTATATATTTAATGAAATCATCATCATCAGCCGTTATAAGTCCACTGCTGGACAAAGGCCTTTCCCATCTCCTTCCATGACGAGCTAAGATTTAATTAACAACATCCAACTACCTAAATCTGGATAAAGACCATGAAACTCAAATACTATACTTATAGTGAAAACACCTTCTAACCAAGAAAAAAAAGAAAAAAAAAAAGAATAAAGAATTGGAGGGGGCAGGATCCCTCTGCTACCCTGCACGTCCCCAGGTGGCAGATGGAGAAGGCTCTATAGATATATGGGGTACCGTCCAAGATGGCATGGACCATACAGACCCCCTGTAGATATATAGGGCCCCACCGAATATACCAAATGAGGTGGCACCAATCTAAATGCTCACCAGAAAATACTGGCAACGAGCCACCTTCCCAAATCCCATATGACAACACAGCCATATAAATATCGTAATGTTCCTGTTGGATCATTGCCTACTAAAGGTCCAACCGCATTGCTTTGTGTGCCTGTGGGCAATGTGCTCTCGATTGCGAGCAGACACTGTCCAAGCAAGATCAAGTCTTGGACATTAAACAACATGAAGATCTACACTTACAATGCCTGTGGCATAGCTGAGGACCATAGACTAGACCACCTGCAAATGGAATTGGATAACATCAACCTACTAAAGCTTAAGGTAAGTAACTATCTATTCTATTATAAAGGGAGAGAGGATAAAAAATTCAGTGGCATAGGATTTTTAGTCAATAATAACACTGCAGGCAACGTTATAAGTTTTGACAGTATATCAAACAGAATAGCTTGGATAACAGTTAGATTAAGCAAAAGATACACACTAAAGGTCTACGTGCTAACTTCAAAAAATTCTGACCAAGACATTGAAGAATTTTAGGACGAGCTCAGTAAGATAATCGACCGAGAGAAGACTAACTACACAATGCTCATTGGAGACTTTAATGTTAAGGTAGGTCATAGAAAAGTTGGGGAATCTAGTGTAGGAAAATATGGAATAGGTCAGAGAAATGAGAGAGGTGACATGCTAGTAAATTTCGCAGAGAGATACAGTCTAAAGATAACTAATACATTCTTTCAAAATTGGGAAGGTCGAAAGTGGACTTGGAAAAGCCCAAATGGCACAACAAAAACGAAATTGACTTCATAATAACTGATAAGATCAATAACATTAAAGATGTTACCGTTATAAACAAAGTAGACATAGGAAGTGACCATAGAATGGTGCAGAACTAAATTTAACTTTAAAACTGCCCTAATAAGATAGAGATAGAGAAGATTAGGAACTTTAGAGTAGTGATAAAAAACAGATTTCAAGCCTTGTGGAATAGCAAAAATGACATAAAGGAAAAGAGTAATAGTCTGACAAATATAATTAAGGAAGCTGCAGAGATGGTAGGCAATACAAACATAAACAATAACACAGGGAAATACTCTAAAACAACATTAAAACTAATCAAACAGAGGAGAAATATGAAGATGCAAACTAAAGAAGACTAAAGAAGACAAAAACAAAAAAGCAGAATTTAACAAATTAATTAATAAAAGAAAAAAGAAAAAAGAAAGAAAAACACGAAAAGGATAGTAGAGGCTATCAGAAAGGGGAAGAGTTTAAAACACGCCCGTTCTGCAGACCATACTGGCAAGCAACAGATGCTTGCACTAAAGGTTAAAAATGGCAAAATTATCAAAAATAGGGACAAATTGACAAAAGTAACGGAAGAATATCATGAAAATTTGTACGCTTCAAAAATAGAAATACCACAAACTAATCAACCTATCGATACTAACGATATTCCAAATATAACAGTAGAAGAAGTAGTATTTGCACTACAAAATATGAAACTCGGTAAAGCCAAAGGCGAAGATGGCATAACGACAGACCTTCTAGAAGATGCAGGAGGAGAGATCTTGCACAAAGGACTAGCACAGCTATTCACACAATGCATAAGAGAAAGAAAAGTTCCTAAAAACTTCTGTCTAGGAATAGCAATCCTACTCCACAAAAAAGGTGATAGGCACGATCTTGGCAACTACTGCCCTATTACACTATTATCTAACATATATAAACTATTTACAAAAATATTCACAAACAGATTAACAGGCACTCTAGACGAAAATCAACCACGCAAGCAGGCAGACTTCAAAAGCAGCTGCTCAACAATAGATCACCTACAATAAATCAAAACGTCCTTAGAATACAACAAACCACTTTGTTTGGCTTTTGTAGATTATGAGAAAGCATTTGACTCGGTAGAACACATGGCAGTCTTCAACACAATGCGAGAACAAGGTGTTAATGAGAATTGCATACAAATCATCCAAAACATATACGAAAATGGCACTGCAATAATTAGACTACATAAAGATACAGACAAGATAAAGATAGCTAAAGGAGTAAGACAAGGGGATACAATATCACCTAAACTATTTACAGCGAGCCTTGAAAACATCTTTCGGAAAACTGACTGGGAGGAAATGGGAATAAACATAAATGGAGAATACTTAAGCAACTTAAGATTTGCCAATGACATTTCCATGACGTTGTATGCATCCGAAGAATTACAAATCATGTTAACTGATCTAAGGGAAAAGTAAAAAAGTAGGCTTAAAGATGAACAGAACAAAGACAAAAGTAATGTTCAACAATAAATCCGAAAAAGTCATAAAGATTGAAGGAGAGGCTCTAGAAGAGGTTGATGAATACATCTACCTAGGACAGGTAATAAAGCTAGAGAAAGACAGTGTCTGCAAAATAAAATGATGCATAACAATAGGTTGGAAAGCATTTGGTATGAATAGAGACATGAAGTAATATAAAATGGTATATTACTATCTTTCCATATGAATACCTCCTAATTTTTAAGGCATGATAGTATATTTTATTTTGTATAACATGATTTTTGATGGACAATATTTATCATAGACATTTCAAGGGAAATTATGAAACACTGTTGGGGGTGATCAATTAAAAGTTGGAAAAAGGGCTGATCAATGATTAAGTTACTCCTCTCGACTTTTGGGCACTAAAAACATCCAAATTTTCAAGTATGAATGCTGCTGGAACTTTAGGATGGGAACTTAAAAAAAACAAAAAAAACAAAAAGAAAACAAACAAAAACATTTTCCCTACTCATTGAGGGAAGTGTGTGTGCAAAATTTCAAGTTTCTACTATGAATGAATAGGGCTGGGTGAAGTCTGGATACATAGATACATAGATACATATAAATTAACCTAACCTAAACCTAAACCCAGCAATAAAGCAGTGATTAATAATTAGTATATTAAAATGTATCTAATGACATTCATATCTTTTTCAAATAAGATAACTCTTTTCCAAAGCTAGTAAGCATGACGTGTCTGTATGCATGCATATATAGAATAAAAATTTGATTTTTGTAGAAATTAAAATTACAGAAATACACTAAACAATTGAACAAAAAAAGAAATAAACCAACATTCTCTAACGGTAATGAATTTCAGGATAGGCACAATTTTTTTATGTTTTGATCAATGAATAATTCTATCTAATTGTATTTTGACATTTAACATTAGAACTTTAATGGACAAAAACCTTAATTAGATCCTGTTAATTAGCTTAAGACCAAAACATTACAAATAATTATCAAATAAAAAATTTTAAAAACAGTAGCCTGACTTGCAGCAATACATGGCATCACTTTTCTTTATCTGACTCAGTGTAAAAATAGTAAAAGTCTACCTCAAAGAACCTGATCCATATGAAATCTTTTCATCTGATCCAAATTCTATAGAATTAGATTGTATTCAAGATAGAAAAAAGAAAACATGATAATTAAAACCTCTTTCTCTATTAATTCTTGACTAGCTGGACTCGTGGAAATTCCAAAGGTGTTGACAACTAAGATTATCCATCATCTCATGCCTCTGCTCTTCTTGCACCCTATGCCCTTATCCCTTTCAATCTTTGTTGTTGGTCAATGATTTTATCTAAACGTTATACAAACATGGATTAGTTCCATATGCAAACATTGTCCTAGCCTTAAAAAAAACTACCTAACTCTCTTTTCTCCACTATCTCTTCCTACCCACTTAGTAAACTACCTACTACCCTCTTATTAAACTACATAAACTCCCTTTCTCCACCTGTCTTCCTACCCCACCAGTAAACTACCTGATTTCCTTTTCTCCCCTCTTTCCTTCTAAATAAAATAAAGAATATTTAAAATAAAATAAAGAATATTTAAATTTATGAAATCAAGGAATGGACAATTTTATATCCGACAGAATATGATAATTATAAAGACATTTATTAATTGGGAACCGACATCAGTGTTAGCGATTGCTAAACAGGCGTCCTAGATTGTATAAATAAAGGTGCTCGTTTTCTTTATTTATTTATACAATCTAGGCCGCCCGTTTAGCAATCGCTAAAACTGATGCCGGGCTGATATAGGTTCCCAATTAATAAATGTCTTTATAATTATCATATTCTGTTGGACGTAAAATTATCCATCCCTTGATTTTATACTGTCGGCATAGTGAACTGCTTCATATTACGTGCCTAAAAATACGATCGGTTAAAATGAGGAGGCGAGTGAATGTGAATGTTTCGAGCAGCTGCCTTTCCATGAGGGTGCTGTTAGCTCAGTTGGTTAAGAGCAGGACCATGTATAGGCTGCTTCCAGGGTGGACATGGGTTCATTCCCCACACAGCGCTCATGTCTTTATTTATTTATATAATCTAGGCCGCCTGTTTAGCAATCGCTAACACTGATGCCGGGCTGATATTGGTACCCAATTAATAGATGTCTTTGTAATTATCATTTAAATTTATAGTAATAAAATAATATTTTGATGAAAATAAGTAATATTTTTATTCAATTTATAATAAAAATAAGTAATACATTTTCATAAAAATTACTCTACTTTGCTAAATCGAATCTAAACCCAGATTTTTTTACATACTTGTAATCCCATAGCATAAAGAAACGAACACCTCTGTCCGCTGCTTTATTCAAATTTCTGCATTCAAAATTTCTCTCAATTGTGATTGATCAGTTTTTTTTACTAATTGACCAATGACAGTGTAATATATGGGGATTTTGACAATTGTATTAATAGTATGATTTTCATTACAAACATGTAAGTCCTTTGATATTTTCTATATATTTTCTGAGAAGGGTTGTTAATATTCAAATGGTTCTTCGGACGATTGAACTACTTGTTGTTTGTGTTGTGAACACAACGTTTCGGCTGATCCATTCTTTGGCCTTCTTCAGGTGTAATATCCGAATGTGATGGGATAAACAGAAGTTTTTATTTTTAAAGAGGGTAACCCATATAACAGAGAACGATGTTGGAAGCAGAGAAAAATCAAAGAAGCAGCTCATATCAATATGTCTGACTAATGCATTTAGTCGACAAGTGCAGAGTTCAACCCGATGTGGCTTCCACTTCTCAACAGACCCAAACCTGACCCGACAAGACAAAGACACAGAAACAACCATGCCCTCCGTTATAAGGATTACCCCCTTTAAAAATAAAAACTTCTGTTTACCCCATCACATTCGGATGAAGAGGGTCAAAGAATGGATTGGCCGAAATGTCGTGTTAACAACACAAACAACAAAAAGGAGTTCAATCGTCCGAAGAACCATTTGAATGTAATTCTTTGTTTACTATACTCTCAGTTATCACATGAAGGTTTTATCTTCATGAGAACAATGGCATAGAATCTGTTAGCAACATAAAGATTGCTCCAGTAGTTCTTTTTCAATGATATAACAAATATATAATGTATAAAACACATCAACATCCATCATTAAAAAATGTTTCAGACAACAAATAAGATCATATCCATCAAATTTTCAAAGAAAGAGAAAAGCATATTAGGTTCTTAACTAAGTTCTTATATTTATATTCTAAATAAAATCTTATTTTCAGATTAAATAATACTTTTCTAAATAGAAGGTATTTTCATACCTTATTCAGGACAATTGAAAATGTGACCATTTGAAAAATGTCAAATAATAAGTGATACTTAAGCCCTCATTATACTTTTGTTCTGAAATAAAATGCGAAATCCCTGAACATTTCAGTAATTTCACGAAATCCCCAGTTCCACAGTGTAGAAATGGTTAACAAACTTGTGATGCTGACCATTACTACTGTAATAAGTCCAATCCTCATTGGGTGCCTCACTACTGTTGCCTTGTGTCAAACTAAGCTAAACTTAGTAAATATCAGGTATATTCTGCTTCAGTATTTACAGTGTATGTACAGCTTAGTTTGACACCAAGTAAGGATCAAACTCATTACAGTAGTAATGGTCAGCATCACAAGCTTATTAACCATTACTAAACTGATTGTGAAACTAGGGATTTCGTGAAATTACTGAAATGTTATCTCTACATTGTCTAAATTATACAAAAGGAGACCACATTAAAGATGGATTTTTTCAAGTTACTGCCAAAGATATATTGCTTCTTAATGATAAGAAGGATTTTTACTTAATCTTACTTTTGGTGGATTCCCCAGCGGAGATGGAAATGTGGTGGTATGCTACGTCTCAATTTCCAGGTTGTTTGTATGTTCAATGTCTACTAATGGAAATACCATATACCTAGTTCTGAAAACCAAGCCTTACTGTATACCTAGTTCCGAAAACCCATTTCCATCACTGTATCCCCAGATAGCCTTTATCCTTTCAGTATTGATGGGAGCATTTGGCCTTCTAGCTTCACACAGTTAAATACAATCAATAGTATCAGTTGTGAAAATGAAAGAAATGAATGTCTGATAACATTCAGATTCATAACCTAAGGAAAATTACAGGAAGCTATGCAAACACAAGCAAGAAACTCTACAAAAGGCATGGGGGCAATTCTTCAAATACATATTTCAAAGGTGTTACCATTTTAATCGCAATGAATCTGCTTCTTATGATTTATTCATTAATTTCTTAATTACGTAAGATCGTTGACAAACAAAAAAAGAAATATCCATGTTTATAAGAATATTATGATGTCATGTTCTTAAGGTTCTTTCTCTTTGACAAGCTATTAAAATATACCAAAATCCATAGAGTTTTGCTTCGATCTCTGCACTACCTTTTAAATTTCCAACCATCAAGCTAAGCTTTACCAACTCTGAAGCATTCGTAATGATCTGTAATATACTGTATATATATTTTTTCTACATTTTATCAATAACCACTTCACAACAGATAATCTCATCCATTTATTTGCTGATGACTCGACCTCTCATTCATTCACTTTCTGTGAAGCTTTCAACATGAACAGAATGAACATGGCAGTCACCATGAAGAAAGATTCCTTATACTCTGAGATAAGAACAGCAGAGTTTATATTGGCTCAAAACCCATTTCACTTCTTGTGAAGAGATAACAGCAACTTCAAAATCTATGCCTGCATCCTTCATTCTCAACAATCTCTCCCTATTCATATGTTTAGAGGTTAAAACATTTCTTAGCAGGTATAAATCACTGTAAAAGGCAAATCCACCCAAAGGAAAATCCTACCAGGGGTTAATATACCTCAAATCAGTGCTGGCCTGTCCATTAGTTGCATAGGGTGCAAAGATCCTAAGGAAGCATTCAAAACAAAAAAAAAACCCTTGCAAAGATTTTAAGTCTTGCATGAAACCCTTTGGCTGACCCTGCCTCAAATCCTGTCTTTTTGTCCATTGTCAGCTCTAAGAAGACCAGCACAAACATTGACCACCTGACAATTATAAAATGCGTTTTTCACAAAACTTATTATTTTGTCATTGCTCATATTATTGTTCTGCCTAATAAGTGAAATGAAAGAAAATACTAATTCTAATGGTATTTTAAAAAGATTTTATCAGATTCTAAGTTGTTATCAGTTGTAAAACATGAGGCTTTATTGTAATTTCTGCAGTGGTCTAAAGCTATAAATGCAATCCTTGTTTCAATATCTTTTTTGTATACTATTATTATTCAAATGGTTCTTCGGACAATTAAACTCCTTGTTATTTGTGTTATAAACCAATCCATTCTTCGGCCTTCTTCAGGTGTAAAATCAGAGT
>VCCN01005374.1:4366915-4390929 GCA_006491835.1 Architeuthis dux | reverse complement strand
AACTCGGAAGACTCACAGAAAACAGTATAAATAAAAATTTTCAGGAGAAATTCTGGATCCGACCCAACCGTTCTAATTTCAAAGCAACAGTAGACTAACAGACCGATAACTGCATTTATATACGCATATATTTCTTGAAATACATTTTTCTTATGCCCTCATATTGCCTAATGCTTTCATGGGATGAATGTTTTAGTAAAGATTTATGAATCTACCATAACAGTTATCTAAGTTTAGAGTAAAATATAGACAGGAAATGTTGTACATCTTTTAAAGGATTGGTGTATAACAGGGGTTCTAAAACCTTTCTCCCTGTGTATCGTTCGTCCTGTCCAGCAGTGTTGGCATACTTCTTGTAAAGAATCTATTATATTATTTTACAATGGTTGATTTTCAGTTGAACCACTTCTTTTTTAAGCTTTTGACTTTACCCAGTGCCTAAAACAGTTCCAGCAAGTCCCAGATAGGCTGCATATGCATACAAAATCCACATATGGTTTTTCCCTTTTGCAAAAAAAGATTGTAAGGGGTCAGCATTCACTCTCACCCCAATAATAATGATCTGATTTCCATCTATTTCTATATAATACTAAAAGTCTGATTCTCCCAACCAAATTTGGCATGCATACTCAATGGACCTAGGAGAAGGTTTTAAAGTAAAATAATTACAACACCAAAAGACCAACTAATATAGTGTAAAATCATAAAAAGATATCATACAACAGGCAATAGACATGTAAGTATTTGCTAGTAATTTAATTTAATTTAATGTTACATTTTTAATGATGGATGAGCGTGGCTCTTTTTGAAAGTAACTAAATTCTAAATATGTTTTACACTAAAAAATACATCTCCAGAGGATGGAAGGAAGTTGAATGAAAGCAGATATATGTGCAAACCAGAGACATTTGATTTTAAGGAATGATCTTTTTGATTTACGAAGTGTTGCCAACTGTATGTCAGGTTTACAAGACACACGAGTTGAGTTTAGTTGGTTGAGTTTCAGTGCTTTTACAACCCTCCACCCCGTGATTTCTCTTATATACACCTAGGGGTACATGTACCCTGGTTTGAGAACTCCTCACTTGCACAAGATTTCAAAACAATATATACTAAAACTGATCTGTTTAGTCACTCAATAGAAACTGTCATGCAAGTTGGCGGTGATTAATTAAAGAATTGGAAAAAGGGGTGATCAATGAACAAGTTAATTCTCTTGCCTTTTGTTTGGCAGTCATCGTTAAAAAAAGTCTGAATTTTCAACAAAAAAACAAGCATGAATGCTACCGGACACAAACTAAGAGACCAATTCAGCATAAACTTACATTGCAAATTGACCCCCCCCCCCCCTCACACACACTAAAAAACTATTTAAAGGGAGAATTAGCCAGCCAGACCAACTTGAAAACTGAAGAAACCTATGTTGACAGTGTAATATTGGATTAACGACAGATATTAACAGATTAAAAATGCAATTTTACTTATTTTAAGATTTACTTACAGGTCCTTTAATTCAAATAATGACTGCAGTCCCAATACACACACGTGGCTTGTCCAGGTCTCCGATCTACTAGTTAACACAATACAATATGGCTGCTTGTTTACCAGAACATAAAACAGCGCTCCCTAGCAGAAGTCTTCTGCCTAAGGGAAATAACTCATGATACTTACTTAACAGACAATTTTGGTTGATGGTTTCTAACATATTGAAAAAAACAATGCTAAAAGTGAGAAGTTTTTTTAGTACACCGATGGGTGGAAATAAAAGCCAGCAGCTACACTTATGAAGTTGATGACATTTGTATCTAGGTCAGAGGTCAGAGAAACTTAAAAATGGATGAGTGACAGCAGAAAAGCAAACAGTATTTGAGATGTGTAAGTTAGAATAACAAAGGACAAAGGCAGATGATTGAATTGAATGATAAAGAACCACAGGAGGTATAATCAATAAGAAGAACAAGCAAAGGTTTGTAAAGCTTATATGTCAAAAAACAGTACAGATCATTAATACCCTGTTTCAAAATAGAGATAACAGAATGTCCTCAGCCTTAGGAAAATAAGAATAACTTATCCATAAAAAGATTGTGGGGTTGGTATAGAGACAATAAGCACTAAGAGAGCCATGTCTGACAGAAAGGGGATGAAATGTTTCTTTTTACATAATTAGTAAAATACATTGTATGCCCTGGCTTATATTAACTGGAAAAAAAAGCATGAAATATTTAGAAAAGATATAACTTGAAACAAATAAAAACAGGCCTGGTTAATCACTTAATAGAAACCGTCACGTGACCAATGTCTTTTGGCAACATGCTCTGTTGGGGGGTGATCAATTAAAAAATTGGAAAGAGGGGTGATCAATGTTACTTTTCTTGCCTTTTGTAAGGCAGTGATCATTAAAAATAACGTTTTCAAAAAACAAGTGTGAATGCTACTGGACACAAACTAAGGGATCAATTTAGCATAAACTTACATTGCAAATTGAACCCTCACTAAAAACCTGTTATGGGGGGAATTTAAAAAAAAAAAATGTTATTACTAGATATAAGGAGTAAATGTTTAAATTTTCAGCCCTCTAGCTCCATTGGTGTGGCCTGTATGCAACATACATACATACATATATACATAGCCAGCCAGACCAACTTGAAAACTGAAGAAACCTATGTTGACAGTTTTGGTTAACGGTTTCTAATATAAAATAGAAGAAAAAATGGATTGGGATATATCATTTTTTTCCTTATAAATCAAGCAAGGCTTGCAGGTGTTAAAAAATAATCATATCTGAATAAGTTGGCAGACAAATTATCAAGCAAATAGATGAGAGAGAAGGTATTAGAAAAATAGGGGAAAATGATTTTGAAGTTAAAGAAGCATCAAAAGAAAATATCTACAGCAATACCTTGAATAGTGCAGGGTTTGATGTAGTACGATTAAGGTATTGCTGTACAAATTAATGTAATTAAGTATAAGCTGGAAAAAATACATTAAATTATAATACAGTTTTGAACAGTACAGACAATTTTGGAATGAATTAACCACACTATTCAAGGTATATCTGTATTTTTTTTCAAATAAAAAAAGATCCTTGAAGACTAACATTTCTTGGAAAGAAAGTAAAAGGAGAATAGAAGAGACATAATCAAGGCTAACTTTAAGAAAGAAACCCCAAATACAAAAGATGACATTTTTCTGTACTGCTAAATTCCAGTAGGTGGATGGAAAAAGTGAAAGGTCAAAGACAAGAAAGAATCTAGAGAACACATACCTCATCCAACACCATTGTCAGGGGAAGTAATTGTGTATGGATCCACCCCTAAATTTAATCATTTCTTCCATAACCTATTGTCCAGTCTTCTACAAAAAACTTTTGGAGATAATGTGTGGACAGGACATGAACTTTTGGCAATATTATGTGGTGTGGACATGTAATTGTGAGCTATCGTATGGACAGACATGAGCATATACATAAATGTATGGGAAACAAAACCGGAAAAATATATCAAAAAGAAATTCCTGGACCCACCCCAAAATTTAACCACTGCCTCCTCACTCCATTGCCCACCCTTCCACTAAAATCCATTGAATACTTTTGGAGATGTTTTGTCGACAGACAGACATGACCAAATACATATACCTCTCCAACTTCGTTGGCTGAAGTAAATGACAACAAATATAAGGATTCTCTAAAACACTGTCTTGATAAGATAAGACAAAAAATAGATAAATTACTGAAGTATGATTGAATATTGTAAAGGCTTTTCTGATTCTAGTTTTATGGTAAGAAATTCAGAGGAACATGTCTCTTCTTGATTACTTTATGATATTTATCCACTGTTTTATCTTTTGAATTTACTATTAAGTTATCTGTGGATATGACGGAGAAAAAAAAGAGCCCCCATAGGTTTAATGACGATCCTGGAAGCTATCTTAATACAGGCAATGTCATAAAATTAGCTAATTGATAATATGAAAATTAAATGAATCAAACTTGGTAGGAGATCAGAAGCTTTGATAAAAATGAGCTCACAAGCCAAATCATAATTAAATAAAGTTAAATAAAATGCTAATAAACATCTTCCATACAAAGTTATAAAAGCAAATTTGCAAAATTTGTGCTTTTAGCAATAATGTAACTTTTTCAACATGACTTTGCTAATTGTAAACCTTTATACTTGATCTAATCAAGAACTTCAGAATACAGAGTAAATTTCATGAAAAGAAAATGCATGCCAAGCAATAAACAAAATTTGTGAAAAATCTATTGTCTATAACTTTGAGAAGAGTCATTAACATTTGAAGCTTTGTTTTGACAATTGAACTCTCTCTTTGTGTTGTTGATGCTGTTACCACAATGTTTCGGTCAATCCATTCTACAGCCATCTTCAGGAGTATAATTCATGAGGAAGGAGGAGGGTCTCTTTTTTATGACACCGGATCAGCCAAAACGCTGATAACAATATCAACCACACAAAGAAGGAGTTCAATTGTCCAAACAAAGCTTGGGATTATGAGAAATTTATATAAAACAAGTGATTACTGTTACTAATTCAGGATACCGATTTATATTTGTCAGATTGGTTTAATGACAGATATTAACAGATTAAAAATGCAACAAAGGAATATATACTTACAGGTCCTTTTATTCAAATAATGACCGCGATCAACCAAACACATGTGTCCTTCCAAGCTCTTTCTTCTACTAATAAACACAATGCAATAATGGCTGCTCGTTGACCAGAACGTAAAACAGCGCCCCCTAGCGGAAGTCTTCTGCCTAAGGGGAATAACTCATGATACTTAACAATATTTATTTTAGCTAAAGGTATTTAAAATATTTAGGTGCAATTGAAATAAAAAATACATTAAAATAGAGATTCCCTATGCAAATCTTTGACTAGATATTTTATAGGCTTGTTCCATTCATTTGACTGCTGTGCACTGCCATCATTACAGGGAATTGATATTCTACTCCCCAAGAAATGTCTTCTTTATAGAGCCATTCCTGACAATATTAGTGTGTCATTCTGATCAGAATCAACTTCAATAAAAGATCTTAAAAATAGTTTTCATCACATAGTAGGTGTAATATTTATATGCATGTATGTTATGTTAAATCAATAAACATGCCGAAGCAAGCTCCCAACAGCTCCCATTCCATTTCCAGTCCCAGAAAGCACAGACCGGAAGTAGGAACGGGGAAGGCTCAGTCCAGCACAGGCATAGCTCTGATCAACATGTGTCTTTCGTTACATCCTTTCTTAACACGATTACGAATCACACACAGCTACCACAGAAAGAACAACAAAGGCACTTAAACACAACAAGAACATTACAGTAAGTAATGAGAATAATTAACTTGAAATTAATCTGGAGATTGATTCAACTATTGTATCATTCTAGTCTAAACATTTATCTCAAAACTTAGTCAATAAAATGTATAAGCATTTTTCCTCATACAATATTATATACATACACACACATAATTATATGAGGAATAGACTATATTTTAGGCGGTTTTCTTGTCAATGAACAATATATTATATACCTATTGTGCATCTGGTCTGTATTGTAAGCATTAATATAGTTATTAAAATCCAATTTATCACAAAGACTTTGAACTTAATAAAAGAGCTGTTTTTGTTCCTAATTTATTTAGCAGGGTACATTATTCTAATCAAATATGCAGCTGCAATGTTGACCATGAAGCAAATAATGTACTACTCTGATTTTGCTGTTTTATGGATAGACTCATTTTCTTCCTTAGACAATTTTATAGATAACATCCTTCAAGTAGTTGCTAAGAAGAGAAATCATAGCTGAGGTGGTACTTCATGTATGTTTGTTTATCAATAAGAAATATTTTCATTCTTAATAATAGAAAAGAAACAGTTTCTTCTCGCATTTCTTCAGTTTTAAATGTAAAAATTAAGGGAAATTCGTGCATGTATGTATCTTTACTATATAACTGCATTTAATTTATGGCAAATTTTATGTTCAGGGATTATTACAAAAAAGGTCAAATATATGTAAATGAAAATAAGTAACCAAGTTTTTGATTTCAATATTGAACTATTATTGTTATTGTTATTATTACTATTATGAATCTTTCTTTTTTAAATCTTTTTTTTATTAATGCTCTTTGTCCCTGCTAGGATATAAGGCCACAATCACACTGCGCCATTGGACCCTGTCTTGCGCTTTGGTTTGTGCTTCGCTTCATGTGAGACCCATCTCTTTCAAGACCGTCATTACTGTCCTCCACCAGATGATCTTTGGCCAGCCTCTCTGTCTCTTCCTAGCTGGTGTCCATCTTTAGGTATTCTTTCAATGGGCATACTCAAAACATGACCAAGCCACCAGAACCTACATTTCTTAATCTCAAGAGACATATTCTCACTGCCTATCCTCATGCACAGTTCCTTATTAGAAACCTTGTTAGACAAATAAATATTATTGATCTTTCATAGGCAGAACCTGACACAATAACAATAATATAGTGAAAGTGTGCAATTGTAAAAATATCTTTATGAAAATTAAGTTTGGATATTAGACATCTTTTTTGAAAACACTGAACCATGATTTCTCAAATTTGATCGACAGGAAGAGTAACGAATACTTTATTATTGCATTCACACCTATAAAATCAAAGACACAATGTCTACAAACAGGGGAATGAGTACAACGGGTCTGGTTCATTTTACTGAACGTCGATTGGTCAATTCTTTTCAGAGTTTATTATTTACCAAAAAACACTGGTTAACTTTTTTTTTCTAAAATTACTAGAGGTATGTTAATGTTTACAATTTATGAAAACAAAAGCATCTATTGTAAATCTGGTATTTATTTATGATAAGATTTAGTACTTACAACATATATCGTGTATAAGATTTATGAATAAAAAAAAAAAGGATTTTATTTACAATTTATGTGTCTGTACATGATTTTTATGAAAAGAAAAAGGATTTATTGTTATTAATTGAGTATTTACAATGAAAGGAATTTTATTTTCATTTTATTTCTGGTATTATTTGGATTAACATAGGTAATTGTATAGTTCAGCCACGTAGAATTGATGTCGGTAAGATGAATGCCACCCGAGTACAACATATTTCAGAGGATTTCAAGAAATGTACTAAAGTCTGCTGCACTTTTTACTGTTCTCATATTGATTTGTCTTGCTTTTAGTACTTGCAAATGGGCCATAAAAAATTGGTCAACAGAAATAGTTGGAAATGTTTTACAATGAAATGTCTCCTACTTAATTGCTCATGTAGGTAAGAGAAAGATGAAAGTTTTTAGGTTAATTTTTATGTGCAAATTGCCTGGAGCTCATCATCAGTAACATTGAAGTATATGTAGCTACAAGTTCTATGGAGACTCCATAAGTTGTTTTCATAGCATGACATTGATTTTACATTCTAAGCTATATAAAAACATATACATGGCACTGAAAGTATTTTCCATACATTTTAAGCTTTTACTGTTCAGTATGATTAGTGACTGACCAGTTGGATATATTAGCGCATGATCTATAGCAAATCTACTGATATAATAAGCCAAGTGATGGACTATGTTTTCTGTCTGTAACTTTTGTCAAGGGAGATAACTATTAAATACTAATCAGAGTAGCCGACATTTATTATTAATTTTTTTGTGCAAATGTGTAAAAATCTGGGTTCATACTGGTTGAACATAATCAAGAAAATGCAGAGCAACATAATGTTTTTGATATTTTGTTTAAGTACAATGCAATTGCAGAATTATTTAAATACTGGCTTCATTTTTTAATGGAATGGGTAAACTAATACTTTTATAAAAGCCTATTCTGGAGGAACTCATGAATTCTTTTTTTTTAAATGTAATTTTTAACTCATAAAACACAGACAGCATTTTACATTTTTTTTAAAAACATCAACTGAGCCTCAGACACTTCCACTATGAAAAAATTAGGACCAAGGTTTTTTTCATGTTTTTATTGGGCAGATATTTAAAAAACTAATTTTGCAATATGCAAATAAATTACTGCACAGCTAAAGTACTATGATTTCAGAGTCTTCAAATTCAATAACTGTAAGAATATACAATATAAACAATAATTAATTGATCTTTTCTTGGCATCTCACAGAAAAAGTTAAAGAAATCCAATATTTAATAAGAGCCATGTCTGTCACGCGTATAAATCAGTAGTCCACCTTTATAACGTGAGTGTTGGGGTCCAAGAAAGACAAACAATTTTAACTGAACCGCGGATAATCAAAAATCAATTACAAGTTCACTGATGAACGAAGGTGTTGTTTTCATCACAAAATCAAAGAAATTATATGTAAAACACCATGTGATTGTATGTTAATTGATTGCAAATTGAAAAGATTTTATATTTTAATCATATTAAGCAAGTCTTTTGATAAAATTCTATCTTTATTCACGGTTTTGTGGACGATAACACATATAGGTAAAAATGTTGGAATCCACCAATCAACTGCCTTATATCATGAACAGCGCTATATCAAGGATTTCTGTATCAGTGACAGCCATCAACACCTCTCCCTTCCTACCCTCTTATTAAACTATCTTTCCTTTTCTCCACTTTTTCACACTTATGATATCAGTAGCAGCCATCAGCCGAGCCTGTTGTTGTACACATGATAATTGCCAATGAAGCAACGGGTCATGGACTAGTAAAAATAAACAATACCTATAAATGCACAGAAAAGAAATGTCCAAATGATCAATAAATTGCTTCCAATTTTACATCCAAGTCAAGTCTAAATGATTATTCTGGTAACATCTCTGATTCTGATTTACTTGAATTTATTAATTATAGTCTGTACTAATTAATGTCACTTTCTGCATATACCTGGAAAAAGTTTTTCAAGTATCGAAGCTTTCAAACTTTTTTAACAACATAAAATAATTAGTTTTCTTGACGTAAACTGTTCCTGGTTTGGCTAATATAACTCCTGTTGTAGCAACTCTTACAAATTCTACTATGATATCTTTAATTATAATCCAATTATAAATGTTTCAGCAATTCCTTTTAATAACCAAAGAGGAAATATATGTTGCAATAAGCATTGGTAGCAATGAGTTGGGCCAATTTGTTTTCACCATTTATCAAAATCATATATATTTAGAAATAGGCCTGATAAGCTTTACCTTCTTGATTCTATGTACAGGCTGCCCTGATTTGGGGTTAGTTTGATTTACAACAATTAACGATAACGCTGGTTTGAGATTTGGCCAAATTCTTTCTTAAAAAAATTTAAAATTTTCATGAACGTGACTGTAGTTCATATTTTCACCGTTGGTGGCGCCACCGGTGCAATTTCAATTTTTGATTTTTCAATCAGCACAAAAACAATGTGAGCATTTACAAATGTGATCTTCTTATTTACACACCATTTCGTAGATTATCGTTTGTTTTGAAGTGATACCCATTATATCGTAACAATTCATATACAATAATTACTGAAGTGGTTATTCATTTACTAATCAGAAGTGTTATTTAGCTACTTCAAACGATAATTTGTGATTTAATAGCAATTATAAGCAGTTTGTTTACAAATCTTTGGATGTCTGGAATGCATGGATTAATTTTGCACCAATTTTTTAAACCCCACCTCCTTTAGCAACGTACTCCCAGCATAAAATCAGAGCAGCCTGTATTTTATTTTTGTTAAGAATACTCAGTTGTGTATTTATGAAAATGAACATGAAAAGATTATATGACATTTTTTCTTTAACTTTCAGCTCTCATTTTAATAATCCTTCCATGAACATAAACATTTTTAAGCTGGCTAGACAATCTCATATTTTTCATATTTTAATCATTATATTTTCATATACCAAAGACAAAATGAACTGTTTTATACCTTTCTAAATCTATCTTATAAATTTCTCAAATGATTTACACACTTTGAAATATCACAATGAGACACTTACAGTAGATAGACAAATGACATGACTTTTCAACTGTAAAAGGATGTGTTTGTATAACCTATCTTGAAAAATGTTATCATGGATTCTATGATAATGAATTGTCTAATGAATAATAGTTTATACATTATCTTCATAACAGTCTAAGCCACGAGAGGTAAACAATTTAAATAGATATTTAACACTAAATGTGAAATATCTAAAAAATCTCTTTTTTTAAATACACTAAGAATTATTTTTCTAAATATTCCCTGCTGAAATGTGGGTGGGTAGGTGGTCTTCATCATCATCATCAGCCGTTATAAGTCCACTGCTGGACGAAGGCCTTTCCCATCTCCTTCCATGACAACCTATCTTGTGCTAGTCTCTGCCAAGTCTTACCGGCAAAGCTTTCTATCTCGTCCCGCCATCTTGTGTCTGGCCGTTTCCTACTTCTTTTACTATCCCATGGGCACCAATCTGTTAATCTTTTCCCCCATCTATTGTCATCTCTTCTCGCTAGGTGGCCGGCCCATCTCCACTTTTGTTGCTTAATTAGTTGTATAATATCCTTTACTCTAGTCTTTTCTCTGATCCATGTTGATCTTTTTCTATCTCTCAGCGTTACCCCAAGCATTGCTCTTTCCATGGCTCTTTTTTAGGTGGTCTTATATGCCATCAAATACAGTATTTTGTCAGGGTCCAAAAAGATCTCACTACATTGACTTATAATACTTTAGTTTATAATAAAATCAATGACCCTGTTGATCAAAATTCTTTTTTCACTGTGAGAATTACTATAATTTCATGGTAAATATAAACTAGTTTTTGTTAGTATTAAGTAAGTATTTTGAGTTATACCCCTTAGGCAGGAGAGTGCTTATCAACTTCCAGTAAGGGGGTGCTGTTTTATGTTCTGGTGAGCGAGCACCTATATTGGTTTTAGGAGATCGGAGAAGATGCATGTGTGTTGTTGACTGCGGCCATTGTAAATGTATGAATAAACTGGATCTGTGTAAGTACGTCTTTTGTTTGCATTTTTAATCTGTTAATATCTGTCATTATACCAACCTTACAGCTAGTATTAACTCACTCAATCCATGCTCCATTTTACAAAGTTTGTCATCTCTGTATAATTCAATACACCTTGCAATGGCTCAAAAGTTTACAAAAAAAACCAACACAGGATATCAGTAAAGAAAACTAGGTTCTGACCAGGTATGTTTAACATAAGTAACTTATCAAGCTGTATAATTCCATTCTTGTACAATCATACCCAAGAGGTGAAATCTTTCAAAATATATTGTAGTTGTAGCAGAAATTCTGTAAGAAGGTTGGCTAAATACAGAGCATACTATCATAGAGTTCTCCAAAAACAGGGAAAAAAAATGAAGCATATGATTGTTCAGTAGGTAACACAAATAGGCAAGGGAATCAAAGAAAAAATGCTAAAACCAGTTCAAATGATAAACAGCCAGAATTTGTTTTAATGTTTGACTGGATTCCCAACAGAGCCACAAAGGAAGAGCCAGTTGAATGAACAGTGTTAGGCATCTCTTTAATTACTACCTTGGGTTAGTGGTAAAACTTAGGCTCCAATTTGCCCCTGGGGGGTGCCATTTGACTGTTAGTTGCCTGCCTTTTAGGTTTAATGCTAAATGGGACAATACTTTAGACATGAGAAAAACTATGGAAGCAGAATAAAAGACTGTAGGTATGTTGATTCTTCAGTGCTTGCCTAATTTGTTGTCATCTGAGATGAGAAACATAGAGAATGTTTCAGGTAATTTTAGATAGTCAATAGAGGAACACATTACAATGTAGTCTTACCAAAAAAGAAACCTATCTTTTCCTCCAAATTTTCACAGAGGATAGCATTTTGTTTGGATAAATATCTATGAACAGGTGCAGCAGATTCTATGATTAGAAGAAACTTGTGTTTTTGTAAAACAACGCACTAGAAGGAAAGAAACAAACAAACTGAAAGCAAAGAAACAAACAAACTAAAAGCAAAGAAACAAACAAAGAAAAAGGCAAAAAAAAAGTAGAAGCCAAAAAAAAAAAGATTATATACAGTTGAGTATTACAGATAGCTTCTTAATTTTTCAGAAGTTTTGGGATAAACAAAACCACCTCTATTATAATATACATGCTCTGGAATTCCATTACAAAAAGTGAAAAGTTTCTTTATATGTAATACAATTATAGAACTATTTTTGCTAATTTCCATGAAATCCTCAAAAGAAGAAATCAAAGAATCACCTTAGGCTGGCAAACTTTCGGTAGAGCAAACTCAACTTTCAAGAACAAAAACTCCCATTAGTCCTGAAAAGAAGGATCTACAATCAATGCATCCTTCCGATAATCACCTATGGAGCTGAAACACGGAACCTAACCAAAAGATTGGCCCTCAAACTAAGAACCATGCAACATGCACAGGAAAGGATCATACTTAACATCACAAGGAGAGATCACAAGACAGCACATTATAGTAGAGAAAAAACAAATCCATTAGAAAACTCAAATGGCAATAGGCAGGCCATGTAGCAAGAATGTCAGTGGATCCCCAGAGATATGTGAAAGTGTGGCCGGCAAAAAATAATATGGCGTGATAAGTTCAGAAAGTATTGGCCCCAAGACACCCACGATTGTAAGGTCTGGTTAATCTTGGAGTAGGTCTACGTCCAACGGCTGATGATGATGAAATATCTTACTGGAAAACAATTATTAATAAGAATGATATAGAGAACATAAGTAAATGTAATCGTTAATATCTTAAAAGAAAGAAGAATGAAAGCCAGATATCTATTAAGTAGAAATAATAAATGTGTCTGCTGATGTCCATATTGAAGACTGATTAATTTGTTGATGAAATAAGATACAGATTTTAACTTCAAACACTAGACAAGACCAGTATTGCAAGAACAAATTAGACAATTAGTAATAGGAGGATGACAGTGTAAAATGTAACCAGGATAAGGCTATATGAGAGAATAAAAAGAAGTACCATACTAAAAAATGAATAGTAAATTGCAAATAAAAAACTGTAAATTATTTTGATTAAACAACTTCATGATCCTCTGCTTTAAAATTAAACCTGTGATTTTTCAATTTGCTGGGTAAAATTAATGTAAAAGTCATTGTGTTAATTTTATGCTAGTTTTAAATTGAAAAAAGATTTGGAAGAAATTAGATAATATTTTTGTATTCTTTAAAATATTTGAGGTAAAAGTATACAAGCAATAATGAATATAATGATACAGGTGTCCCCTGTTGTAACATGGGTGTTGGGGTCCGCGTTGTTATAACAGAGCCTTGGTAACTCTGGGAGGGGGGGGGGGGGCTATGGGCGATATTCAAGGGTGGGCATAAGTGAAAGTTAGCTAACATTGTCTATTGTATAAGAACTAAGTTAGATTTGAACAAACAAATAAAGGAATTTTTTATTTTATTAAATAATACCACCAAAAGAACTCAAATTCACAATATATATGCAAGACTAGTTTTCAATACATATTTCTAATATTTGACACTTTACAAAAGAACTAAAAACATATAAATAAATAAAATTACATATAAACAAGTGGTGCCGATCATAATCCTGATAAACATTCAGGAACAAAATGTCATTATCTCAAACTCAGTTTTGAAATCCCGAATGATCAAAATTTGCCAGCTCGATTGTACAACGAACGAAAAAAACCAAGTTAAATTTATTAAAACTTTCCGTATTTATTCCTTGATTACTGAATTTATTTATGAAAACATTACAAAAAATAGTGGAAATATATATTTTTTACATAAGAATCAATCTTATTTAATTTTATGATATCTCAATAGGTATGCCAAAAATGTTCACTGACACTTGTTTGTTGTATAAAAGATAATTTAATTGTCAAAATCTTTGTTTCATTAGTCAGAAGAAAGATTGGAGAAAAATCTGATATGAACTTTCTCTGAGTAAACTCTACAGAACCGGACAGTTGTCATAAAGAAGTGAGAAGTTTTTTATATCTGTAAACAAAAAAACTGACGTAATATTTTGCATTAGTAAATTTTCTAAACTTTTTTTTATGGAAAACACCTTTGAAGTTGTCTACCTTTGTTTTTCAAATTGAAGAAATTTAATATTTTAGTCATATTAAGTGTGGGTTTTTCTGGATGAATAGGCGATAATATTAAATATAGGCAAAAATTTGGGGTCTACCAACCACTGACCTTATATCACAAACCATGTTATATCGGGGGATGCTTGTAAAATAAATACATTTAAAGTCTAGCACATACAGAAATCCCAAACTGAACATTAAATTAACATCTTAGTTATAAATATTAGCATGACATAAAGGTCAGGGGCATAGCTGAAGGTTGAGGTGGATTGCCCTCTCTCACTAAATGTTGGAGTGGCCCCTCAAGGAGCGAAGCCTCCGGCCCAGGCCCTCAAATCCCTTCTTTTGAAAGGACTGCGTACTCAACAAGCTTTACAGACCTCAGGCTTTTGAAAGGTCTGTCTACGGACCCCCTGTAATACCTTTGTGGACCCTTATGGAACCACTGCACTAAATGTTGGAGAGAGAGGGCCTCTAGGAACCAAGCCCCCCGGGGCCCCAAATCTTCATCTACGCCCCTGATAGAAGTATTTAGATTAGGTTAACAACATGGTTTTGGAATGAAAAACCATTTATTTGGAGAACTTGTGGAAATGTTTACGTAAGAGTGAGTGAAAGTAAGCTCTTAAGAATCCCAGTAATACCAAGTAGTCATTCATTCATTCATTGATTTCTTAATCAAGCTTGTTAAGCCGACCACCAGAGATATAAGGAACAGTGAGTGATGGTAACATTTTTGTACTTCTATTCCTAAATCTTTCTATTTTGGTCAACTCTTCTCTTGTTTGAAAATGTTCTGCCTGACAGAACGGGTTCACAAGGCTGTGTATTCATTCAAATTCCTTTCATCTTAATAGGAGAGTCTGCTTTATTGGTTCTGATGGCTTTGTAGGTATGTACAATTGTGCCATCAACATAAGGACATTCATGTGTTTTTTTTCCCATTCTGCTATGGGACTAATGTATAAAACAAACAGACAAACAAACCTATTGACTTCATGCAATGAACTTTCATCTATCAGTAATTTAGATTTTCTTTCATTAAAAGGAGGGTTAGAAAATATAAATCTAAAACTATATACTAAACTTAGTTTGTAATTGCTTTTAGCTGTTATTTCAACATTTCTTGGTTTGTGTACTTTCTTCATAATGCAATCACTTGAAACTAATGTTTTTTTCTCCTCATTATTTCAAGTTCTGATTTATTTTGACCTCACATTACTGTTATTGTTGTTGCTGGTACCATGACTTTTTATCGAATGTTTCATCGAAAACGCAAAATATGCAAGTTGGCTCTATATTTCACTTGTAAAAATCAAGTAAATCTTTAAATGACCAGTATAAAGAGTGAAGAAGTATGCTGACCCTTAATGAGGTCCTTAAAAATAGCAGCAGTAGACACATGCACATAAATGCCACAAACACACATATGCACACAAATACCACATATATGCATACACATATGTGTATGTGTATTTTGCATTTTCGATGAAACATCATTCGATTAAAAGTCATGGCACGGTTGTTGCCCAGTGCTTATTAGGAGGTTATATCTATATAAAAAGACTTCTCATGAAGATTTGAATTTATCTACTTTTGAAAAAGATTACAATAATTTTTAATAAGTTAGTTATAGAATCTCATTTTACTTTTGAAACAGATCTGTCATACCTGTTGAAGTGTTCACCAGTACTGGACAAAGCTAAGTATACTGAACATTGTAGACATCAAGCGGCACTGTTAGGAAATCAATCAATCTTCTTCTTAATCTATTCTATTTCCATACAAAGAATTGCTCCTGACAGCAGAATTCTAGTTAATCTTCATTGGATTCTCTCCTGAATACTGCTTAAAGAACTCTGTAACATCCAATCACTCTCACTTAAATGTGGTAAACATGACTAAACTACAACTGACAATAGCAGCCACATTAACAGATTGGTGTAGCATCCTTTGGGTGGAAGTAATGAAATCTCTGCTGCATCTAAGTTGTAAAATATTTTTCTTTCTTGCCAATGTTTTTTTTTCATCATGGGAACATTTCTTTGAGAAATCTGACCAATGTCCCCTCAAATTTTTTCATGGTCTGCACGGGACCAAAAAGCCTGTGAGCAACTGAAGAAGTGGAGTGTACAGAAAATATTTTTACTTTTGAGACAATCATTTTTTTGAAAAATCTTCAATAACCTCAGTATTATTATAAATATTCACAGTACGTTTGCAGATTGTAGTTTTTTTTTGTTTAAAGTTTATGAAACAAAGGTCAGTTACTTTTAACTGCCGGACACAAACTAAGGAACCAATTTAGCATAAACTTACAGTGTACATTGAACACCCACTAAAAAACTATTTTGGAGGGGAAACTAAAAAAAAAGAAAATTTTCCCTACTCATTGAGGGCAGTGTGTGTGTGTGTGTGCGTGTGTGTGTGTGCGTGTGCAAAATTTCAAGTTTCTACTATGAACTGTTAGGACTGGGAGAAGTCCAGATACATATAAATGTCTGAACATATGAATAACCTAAACCCATCAACAGTGTTTATAATAGTCTGTGTGGGTAGCGGTGATTAATAAAAGAAATGATTTATTCGGTGTGATATATCATGCGCAGTATCAAAATTTTACTGCACAGCATAATTTTTACTTGTGCGCGGCTGCACTACCATGCAGCTTAGAGGGAATACCGATTCTGACTGTTTTTTCCAGTTTGAGACATTTGTCTCAAACTTCTCACATTTTCACTTCTTTCTCTTCCGAATTTCAAGTGATGAGGGGGGTGGGGTGGTGTTAGGAATGATATTAATTTTCAACACCTCAAAAAGTTGCCACTCTATGGTAAGATCATAAAAAACACAAACAAAGTTGGTTGCAGATGACCTATTCGTCCCCAACTGGGCCAAATTCAAAATGGCGGATTTGAGATCTGGCTCCATAGGCCAAAATTCTTAAATCTCAGAACATGGATCTGTTATATATCATTAGAAAGCTCCTTTAATGCTGATTAACATTCACATAAGAACCATGGTCATTAAGTCAACAAGATTTGCGAATGATAATAACGTTACTCCAAAACCTTTAGCCAACCCTTTATTTAGTGTTGATGAACATGTTGCTGCATTTTGGATAAATGAGTTTGGAAATTGTATCTGAGAATACACTGATGCTATCATATTTAAAAGGAGCCAGGATTCACAGTAGAGATTGGGTAATTCCTGAGGAAGCTGAACTGTACGAGACAGGTACTGACCAAATATTGAATACCAGAATTGATGTTGCATATTATCGTTTTTTCTTGCATCAGATGTTGAATAACACCAAAAACTGTTGAGCTGATAACACATGCCTTGCAGGAGAAGCAGCATTGATGTCTCATTTTTAATGTATGATAAGCTATAATATTGTTTTAATCATTTTATTTCTTTATTACATTTCCCATTGTTGTTAAAATTTCACTTTTTCTTGAAATTGAACAATCTTTATCTCCTTTGCGGCATTGAAAACTTCAATTCAAATGATTTCACATAAAAATGGGTAGAAAAATAGCTAATCTTTCAAGACTTTGGAAGTGTACATTTTGATTTTGCGTGTTTTGAGTGTTATGAAAGGCCAAAATTTAACATTTTTCACTAATTTTGGTTGGCCTTTGACATCAAATTCTGTTGATTTAATGACCAATGTCTCTTATGTGAATATTAATCAGCAATAAAAGAGCTTTCTAATGATATATAATGTTAAGTATCATGAGTTATTCCCCTTAGGCAGAAGACTTCCGCTAGGGGGCGCTGTTTTACATTCTGGTCAACTAGCAGCCATTTTGTATTGTGTTATCAGTAGAAGAAAGAGCTCGCAAGGACACACGTGTTTGGTTGACCGTGGTCATTATTTGAATAAAAGGACCTGTAAGTACATAATATTTTGTGGCATTTTTAATCTGTTAATATCTGTCATTAAACCAAGCTTACATATAACATGCCTATACTCTGAGATATCAAAATGTTACCCTATAGAGCTAGATCTCAAAATCTGCCATTTTGAATTTGGCTTGATTGGGGACATATGGGGCACTTGCAACCCATCTTTTTCATTGTGATCTTACTATTAAGTGGCAACTTTTTTGGGGGGGTTCTCAAATAAAATTTCCAATTGAACATTTCCTCCCTTATCAAAATTTCTATACCTTTATCTCAAGCATAATTTTAAAACTATTGCTGCACTTTTTAATTAAGATTAAATTGTCTAAAATATATTTAAGTTTATTACAAGAAACTGAAATGTTATGTCCAACTTTGAGATACTTGAGACTGTGTGATAATGGCAGTAACTATTATTTGAAGAATATAACAAACTTTGATTGTAAGCTTGGGTTAATGACAGATATTAACAGATTAAAAATGCAACAAAATATTATGTACTTACAGAGATCCTTTATTCATATTAATGACCGCAGTAAACCAAACATGTGTGTCCTACACCAAGCTCTTTATTCTACTAATGAACACAATCAGTAAATGGCTGCTCATTCACCAGAATGTAAACAGCGCCCCCTAGCGAAAGTCTTCTGCCTAAGGGGAATAACCCATGATACTTACTTAACATTGATGATATATTGCAAATAATCTTGTAAATGTGTAGTATTTTCTTTTTTATTCACAGCTAAACTTTGACGCCATGCTGGGATATAGAATACACTCGAAAGGCAGTCATAGGTCAATAGCAAAGCTGTTCTCCACAATTAGAAATGCAAAATCTTGTCTTCTGTAGATTTTTATAATAAAGTGCAATAACAACAAGCAATTTTTTTGGACAACAAACAAATCTTATTTTCTGTCTATTTGTGTGTATTTTTATTGATAAGGCATGATTATAACACATTGACCTTTCTATTTAAGAGCCAAATAATTCTCTTTTTAGCTAGCTGAAAGATTGGGCAGCAGTCCAAATTACACAGTGCCAATAAGAAACTATACAGTTTGTAGTTCCAATAAGAAAACAAGGAATAGGATATAAAAATGATGTCAGAAACTATACTATTAATCTGCTTGTCATGATTGTCTGTTATGCTCTCATTGGTCAATTGGTGAAAAAATTAACAAATCACAAGAGAGAATTTTAAAATGAAGCAAACAAATGGTGTCACAACTGTTTTGTGAAACAGATTATTTTGTTCTTTTTTCATATCTGTTACATTATGAAATTATATTACTTATTTGGTTACTATAAATTAAATAAATATTTATTTTATTAAAAATATTATTTTAATACTATAAAGTTAGTTAGTTTAATAAAAGCGTAGAAAGAAAGAGGGGAGAAAAGGAAGGTAGTTTACTGAAGGGATAGGAAGAAAGAGGTGGGGAGCAAAGAAAGTTAGTTTAATGAGATGGTAGGATTGAGAGAGCAGAAAGAAAGGGTAGTTTAATAAGAGGATAGGAATGGAGAGGGGAGAAAAGAAAATTAAGTAGTTTACTGGAACATTTTTGCATATGAAACTAATCCATGTTTGCATAACATTAAGATAAAATCATGGATGGGCAATGAAGATTGGAAGGGATAAGGGAGAGAATGAAAAGAAACAGGCATAGGGTGAGAGAAGAGCAGAAGCATGAGATAATGGATAATCTTAGTTGTCAACATCTGTGGAATTTCCACGGGTCCAGCTAGTATAACATTAACATTGATACATTTACTTTGACCTTTCTGCAACTATATTAAATAAGCTTGTAAGTTAGAATTTTTGAAAATCTGCAAATGAATAACATGAGTGAGATGTTTTTCAAATTTATAATTGATCTTTTTATACTTCTGAAGTCTATTTTCACAAAACTAGCATGCATAATTCTATAAAAAAAAATCTGATATACTTGGTGAAATCAATTTACATATCTATTGGGAGTTAAGGATGTAAACTTGAGAAATCTAATGAAATTCACAATTTGTACAATGTTTTCCATTTATAAATCTACAAAAGAATACAATCAAGCAAGAAAAACAAATTGAATGATTGATATACTTTATTGATTATTGAAGATAGAATACAGTGCCAGATTAACTATGAAGAAAAATTAGCATATGCGACGGGCCCCGTTTTTTCAAGGGCCCCGTGCTAAATGCTTGCAAGCTATCAATTTTGATTCAATGATCCTTGCACTTCCCGTTACAATAGTTCTATACTGCCTTCAACTTTTATGAACAACTGGGGTTTTAAGGTTAAGATTTTAGTCAATTATCACAAATTGGAGTTATTTTAATACAGTAATTAATGGGAGTGTGGTATCTATGTGATACATACATATGAATGTCAGCTGGGTTTAATGACAGATATTAGCAGATTAAAAATGCAAACAGAAGAGGTACTTACAGAAGAGATCCTTTAGTCATATAATGACTGCGGTCAACCAAACACGTGTGTCCTTCCGAGCTATCCTTCTACTAATAAACACAATGCAATAATGGCTGCTCGTTGACCAGAACGTAAAACAGCGCCCCCTAACCGAAGTCTTCTTTCTAAGGGGAATAACTCATGATACTTACTTAAAAATGAAGGTATTTGAAACTGAAGACATAGCCACTGCACAAAAAATGAAAAAAGTAATACTATTACAGAAATATCAGACATATCGGTTGTATGATCTGGAAAAAATAATTTACTATGCAAGTAAAACATATATGTGTTCTAATATTTGTGCGTATTCTTTAAAATTTAGTGCCCCTTTATAACCTATGCTACAGGCCCGACACTGGCTTAATCTGGCACTGATAGAATATACTTAATTTGAGGCTTACCATATCAGCACTCTAGTTCCTAAATGTGGTTTAACAATGTTGTAGAATCTGTTGTCATAGTTGACAGCCATAACCTAGTTTAAATACTTTTTATAATCGAGTGTGTATTTGTATACATACTTCAATTATGTTAACCATTAACACATTTTCTTTGTTTATAAATATGAACAACTGCTTTTAATTAAGATGTTTTTTTTTTCATCTCATAATATACAAAACTGTAATTGTCCTTCTGTGTGGAAGACAGATTTCGTTTTTTATGATGACATTTATCAAACCATTAGAACTTTTTGTCTCCAAACCCTATTTAGTATCTGTAAAGATGTGACAATTCTTTATAATCTCTTTCATTAAAACCATAGAATTTTTCAAGGATGGTACAGACACTAAATTCCTTACTAACACATTTTAAATAACTGCTAGACCCTTTTCTGTCTTTTCCACAAAATCCACATTCTGATATCAACAACAAAACACACAAGCAGATATATTTGCCTGACTGCATGAGGTTATTTTATTAGGCAATGTCCTTTATGGTTGTGAATAAGCACTTTGGAAAGATTCTAGCCCCATCAACAATAGCTTTTGTTATGAATGAGATATTTCATCTTTTATGGCTATATGCAAGATACTGGAATTCCACACATATCATTTATAGCAGCTCAATAAAACATGGATTTTGTTCCAGCTCATTTGTTACAAGTGGCTGGATAAGATGTGAGTTATCACTCTTCTATTCTATTTTGGTTTGAGTGATGTTTTGTATACTTAACAATTGATAATAATATTTTAAACAAAATCATAAATTATAATAAAAAATAAAGGAATTGTGGTTGAAGCCAAATTATGATTAAAATATTAAAGATTTTCTCAAATTATTGATTCCAATAGATTTTTAATTCAATTATTTGTAATAAATTCCCCCAAATCTTTCTATTTTGTAGAATGCTCAATCTTTTTAACTTTGTCTTTTACCTCAAGGACAACAAGGGATATTGATTTGGCAAAAGTAATTTCCTAAGTTATAAAAATAATAATTTATGCTTCTGAGCAGGGTGATAAATTCTATATCTTTATTCAGTAGGTAAGGACCATTTTTTTTCACCCACTTCTTGTGATACAAAGTGACTGATACAATCAGCTGTTTGGCTCTCAGGAGATATCTTCTGAAATTGCATGCAAATAGACGAATGAACTGAATTGAGGTAGCATTAAATGGAATTCACATTCAGATTGCAAACAAGGTACTTAGAATATTAAGATATTTTTTCCATTTACAGAGATAATGAAAAGAATTTAAGCTAGGAATACTAATATAACTTCAACTATATACACAAATGTGTGTGTATGCATATATATATACACACACTTACATGCACTCTTATGCCTGTAGTATGTCTTAATGTAAGCAAAAAGTATGTCAATTCTGAATAAATAAGTATATGTTTTGCTACTTTAACTTCTTACCAATACTATCATTAATATTGTTGATTTCACAATATCTGGCTTGTATATATTTGGCTCTTTTAGCAAAGCAAAATGTACTGAATTTAGATTACAGTTTATCAAATTTTATACTGTATACATATCAAATCTTGGATCCGCCTCTGATATATATATATCTCAGAGGCGGATCCAGGATTTTGAGTGGGTGAAGGGGGGGTCCAATCTTTTTTTTTTTACTCCATCTTGTAGGTTTTGAAAGTAATAGTGCAACTATCTTAGTACTTTTAGATCTAAGTGCTGCTTTTGACACTGTGGACATTAATAGGCTTCTATCTATTTTGGACAAAGAATTTGGCATCGGGGCACAGCATTGAAATGGTTTCAGTCTTTCCTTGTTGGTAGAAAACAATGTGTTCAAATTAACGATTCACTATCTGATTATGTAAATGTTATGTTCGGGGCCCAGTTCTCAATCCTGTTCTATTTAATATTTATACTAGATCTCTATATAAAACAATAGAATGTGCAGGTTTCTCCACTAGTGGATATACAGATGACAGCAATGTCAGACAGACCTTCAACCCTTAGTTTTCAACATAATGTTATTAAAAAAAACAGGTTTCCTCCCTTATGGATCAGATCACTAAATGGATGAATGCTTTCTTTCTCAAGATCAATCCCAATAAAACAGAAATTATATTATTCACTCCAGGTGCTAAAAATGTTAAAAACCATCAACAGTGTAATTCTTAATAATGGTGACTGCATCCGTTTTTCTGACTGGGTAAAAAATCTTGGTGCCTATCTGGATAAATCTCTAAACTTAGAAATGCATGTTTATAATGTCTCCCATTGTTATAAATTAATCAGAAATGTCAGTAGTATTAGAAACTTACTTTTCAAGAATGAAACTGAGCAGCTGGTTCACTCTATTATTATCTGTAGATTAGAATATTGTAATTCACTATTCTTTGGCTTGAATAAATCGCAAATTAACAAACTACAAAAACTGTTATGATATGTTTCCAGACACCTGGGCGGAAATGTAAGTGAACCCAGTCACCTCAGGAAATAGGTATATTGTCTAAATATTGTCAGTGTTCAAAACAGGAAATGGGAACTGGTGATTCACTGGTGATTGACACTGTGATTCACACCACGTAGGCCTTAGAGAATCTATAAAGCAGACCAAGAACAGCGAACAGCGCAGACAGAAATCTCGACACTCAAAGAAGACAGGCAGACATCAGCGGATCCGAAAGGTGCAAGACTGCTGTCCCTGTTGGGGACAGCCTGGCGGTTCTCCTTATCATCTCTCTCCCACTCTTCACTCTCCGGCCAACAAAGATGTATGTTGTGTAATAAAAATATGTCCAGATATTTTTACAAGCAAGTCTTCGAGTTTCCTTTCTATCCAAGTACAGGACACCCCGCTATACAACACAAGTTCAAAATGCGACTGCTCAGTTTCGAAACGTAGGAAATGCGAGTCAATTAAGGCCAGCATTCTCATCCTTCATTGTCTTAGGATTGAAGAAAGTATAGTGTTTAAAGTTTTAATTACAATATTCAAATATTTGCATGTTATGTGCCCCTATGAACACTGTGCTCTTATTAACATCCGAGATTTGAACACTTTGACTTTAGAACTTGTTTCTATGAATATGACTCATGCGCGCAGGAGTTTCAGCTTTTAGCACCCAGACCACGGAATCAATTACCCATTGAGATCCATAACATTAAGATATAAACAAGTTTTAAATCAA
>VCCN01005374.1:4335593-4366905 GCA_006491835.1 Architeuthis dux | reverse complement strand
AACACTATAAAAGAGAACAGGGAAAAAAGATATTTAAACAAATACAAAGTACATGTAAAGAAAGACAGAGTTTCACATAAGTTGGGTATAAGGCTTAGGAAGTGGGCTATTGAATTGAGAGAGTTTTTCTGAGTATGTGAGCAGTGCCCATTAGCTCAATCTTTTTTTATCTCAGTCAAGTTGGATTTCTTTCAACTGAGACCTAAGGCAAATGAAGGTTTTGTTTGTTTGTTCTTAATATCATTCGTTTGGCTTCTACTCACAGGATACAAACAAAAAAAAGAAGAAGGTGGTGGTGGTGGTGGTTGCTATTATTATCTGTCTAATTAGACAATGGATATAATAAGCTTTTGTTTTTAAGGTTAATTTATAATTTTGATTGGGTCCTTTTTTATTTATAAAATGATATTTTAAAAAAATGTTTTCAATTGTGTGGATCTATACCTGTGTATAATACAAAAATGTACAATTTTTTTTTTTAAATCAAAGAATTTTAAAATTTACTGAATTTTGGTAGTTATGGTAGGATGAAATTATATAAAGAATTGAAAATACAAACATTTATGTCGATAATCCTGTTCATAATATGGAGTGCAAACCAAAGACTACAATGATATTGAAGGTTAACTATGCAACGTGCACAGGAGAGAATTATGGTTAACATCACTTGGAGAGATCACAAGACAGCACAGTATATTAGAAAACAAACAGGGGTCAGAGATATCATAGAAACCATAAGAAAACTCAAATGGCAATAGGCTGGTCATGTTGCAAGAATGTCAGACAACCGCTGGACATCAGGACTCACAACATGGATCCCCAGAGATCATATACAAAATTGTGCAAAAAATAAGATGGTGTGACAAACTAGACAAGTTCAGAAAGTACTGGCTCCACAATGCACACGCGAATCTTAAGGGTAAGATCTATATCCAATGACGGACGCTATGATGATGATTATATCCCTGGATTTCTGTACTTGCTTATTAGCAACAAAATATACACAATGAGCGCTGGCATAGGTTGTTATTATTATCATCATTAATATTATCTCCTCTAAATTAATAGCATAAGAGCTCTGTTGGTAACAGCCTCATCACCCCTTGGATTAATAATGGAATGAGCCATCGTCATGGTTAAAAAAGAAAGGGAAGAGAGTGAAAGAGAGGAGAAAAAGGAAGCAAATGGTGAAAATATTAAGAGATTCCGTTGTCATGCTAATAAAAAACGCCACAGAGGCGCTATGTTTGCTTCTATGAAACAGAAGAATGAAAGAAAGAAAGAAAGAGTGAAAGAGAGTTAGAAAAAGAAGAAGAGTTTTTTTCTCGGCTGCTTGTGTGAAATGAAATGATTTACTATAAGTAAAAGTTTTAATAAGGTGGTGGTGAGAGAGAGATAGATAGAGATGCAAACTACTCATATGCAGAGGGAAGAGAAATAGAGGATTTATTTATATATCCGGCTAGATACATTTACTAGCAGAAAACCGCCTGATAAATAGTTCAAATTTTCAAAAAACAACTGAGAATGCTGCTGGACACAAAGGGATACATTTAGAATAAGCTTACATTGTAAATTGAACCCCCACTAAACACCTATTTGGGGGAGGGGGTATTCAAAAAACAAAACAAAAAGTTTTTTTCCAGACATAATAAGGAGTAAATGTTTAAATCTTGTGTGCAAAATTTCAAGTTTCTACTGTGAACGGTTAGGGCTGGACAAAGTCCGGATACATAGATAGATACATATAAATGTCAGAACACATAAGTAACTTAAACCCAGCAATAAACCAGTGTTGTGGGTAGCGGTGATTAAAAATTAACAAGTAGACTGCTTAAGGAGGACAGTGGAAGAAAATAAAAAAATCTTTCTTTTTGAGGGTGACATGATTTTGCAAGCATGCTAAGACCTCTAGGATACATTTTCTTTTCTAACCTTTTCACATCTGATCTATACTAATATTTGAGTGCTCTGTTTGATTGTTTGTTTGTCCATGACTCTTCTCCGCAAAAACTACAAGCCCTATCGACCTAATATTCTGGATGTAGAATGAGAGGAGGCCAACTTTCCACATAGGCTATGTGAGGTTGACCTCAGAGGTTATCCAAGGTCATCAGAGGTCATTTCTAGCCAACTCAATCTCAACCATTTAGCACCAAGGATGGTGAAATTTACCATACAGGTTCTCATGGCGAGGATCTCAAGATGTGATGTTGACCTCTGAGGTCATTCAAGGTAACCAGAAGTCATTTTGTTTGGCCACAATTTTGCTCCTATGAAACTGAAATTAGGCCTAGGGGTAAGTCTTTCCATGGCAAAGATCATAGGCAATGCGAATTTGACCACAGTAGTCATTCAAGGTCACCTGAGGTCATTTGTAAACATTTCTAGCCAATTTTACGAGTTGTTGGCCACAATTTTGCACCTTTGAAATTGAAATTCATAGTTGTAAATTTGATTCTATCAGAAGTCATTCAAGGTCACCATATGTCATTTCAGGTCATTTCTAGCCATTTTTCTAAGTTGGTGACCACAATTTTGCACTTGCAGAAATTTGGCATAGGAGTTCATCTTTACACAGTGAAAGCTATAGGTAATGAGAGGTTTATCCTAGAGGTCACTCAATGTCATCTGAGGTCATTTCTGATCATTTCTAGCCAACTAAAGCAATTTATAGTATAATATTTAGTTTGTTAGGAAGTACAAACTTTGTGCTGACCCCCAAGATCATTGGAGGCCAGCACAGGTTAATTTTGGATTAAAATAGCTTTTGGGAGCAAAATGAAAAATAACTTTAGAGGCTAAAAAAAATTGATTTTTTTCTTCTTTTGTTTGTAAAAGGGTTGTGCAACACTGAGAAACATTTTCAGACTAAAATTATCAAATTTTAACAAGGCACAAGGACAATATCTCATGATCGCTGGCCTTTACCTGACTTATCCATGCTTTTCCCATGGACAACTTTATATCGGTTATTCTAGGGTTGGATCCCCGGAGAACCTTTTCATACTGGCACCAAATGGGAGAAGCACATGTAGTGTATCCAGATGCCCTGTCGAACTAAGGAACGGCATGATTTGTTCTTTTTTGTGCATCAGAATATTTCTTCTGATACAGCTACTTTTACATGTGTAAATAATTGACTTTTTCTTTTCATTGGTTGTTGTGTAAGAAGTGTTAACTAAGTATCATGAGTTATTCTCCCTAGGCGGAAGAGTTCTTGTCCGCTTCCGCTGGTGGGGCACTGTTTTACGTTCTGGTAAATGAGCAGCCATTGTGTTATTAGTAGAAGAGAGAGCTCGGAAGGACACACGTGTGTGGTTGACCGCGGTCATTGTGAATATATAAAGGATCTCTGTGAGTACGTAATCTGTTAACATCTGTCATTAAACCAAGCTTACAAGAAGAAATATATCAAAGAAGATATTTTTCCTATTTGGTTATATTTTCAGTTATTTTTCCCATTGGGCAATGCCGGGTATCCCTGCTCATATTTCAATATAATATTCCATTGCATGTAACCCATTCTTTTCTTAATTGTTGGTATTGTTGAGAGCCAGTGTCAGAAATAATTAATAATAGAGTTGTGACACACACACATGCAGAGAGATAATGCAACAAGCTTTATTTACTATTAGTAGATGCATAATTTGTAAAGGATGTTATATTGAGTCTAAATATAAGCTCTAATATCTAAAGTTCTAAATTATGTAATCTTCTCTTTGTTATGCATTTGTGTAAATTTATGGCTTCTTTTTAAAAACACAATCAGTATACATTCTGGATCTTTTCTTGGCAAATAATTTCATTCTTCAGAACCAAATCTACTACAAAGCTAAAGAATCTTGTTGATTAACTTCTAAATTGTGCTATATATTTACTACAAAGTATTGCTCTGGTTAAATCATTAGAAAATGAATGAATGCAATGACACTAGAGTGTTTAACTCTTGAATTCATTTTAGTGAATTTTGAAGTTAAATCAAGGGGAGTAACTTCTGATTAAAGTTACCTCCCTTGCACTTTTTAGTATTTTTTTTTCCTATTTTTTTTAATCCAATTCACAAAAGAGTTTTATTTTTTAAATTCTATTCATTGAAGAGTTCCACAGCTTTTTCAAGCTATTCATTAATCTAAGAGTTAAGAAAATAAATCTCTGGTGTGAGGTATATATGTATAGATGTGGCTATATATAGTTGAAAATAATAACTTCCATAGAGTATGAATATCAGGTGGGTATTAGATTGTAAATTGTCCTTTCAAATATCCCATGATGAGCAAACAACACTATAAGTAAATAGCTAGAAGTGACATTACAAGCCCCTATCATTATTGATATCTTTCTTCCATTCATTAACTCAATGTATCCAATAGTTCAGGTTTAGCCTCTAAATCTTTATGTGTCAATGATGCTTTGTAAAGGACAAAATCCATAATAATTGCATGTAATCCTTAATGTAGCAAATATAAATCAGATTGTTTCAGTTAGGCTGTGCTGGCAAGAATCAAATCTTTAATATAAATGTCTAATGCAGTGCTACACTGTCTAAAAATATTGCAACCTCTTAGTTTGTAAAAACATGTAAAATAAGCTAGTATTAACAGATATTTTCTAACATGTTACAAGAAAAAAAACTTACATTCAAAATAGATAACTAAAATAATTTAGAAGTTGTTATGCATGTTTCGTAACAAGACTCTTTTTGATGCAATAATTTATCTGAAGTAAAATTCTGATATGTATGACAATTTGTTGGTTATATACACTTAATACATTGTATAAAAGTAAAGGTACCAAGAGATAATATACTCAGTTAAAATTGACTTAGGCTTTTTAAAATGCTAGTTTCACAGTATAAAAGCTTTCTTCAGCTGACTTCTTTTTTAAGATATCAATACAGTATGCAAGGAAGTAATGCATTTTGTAATCTTTAAATGTTCAAAACATTCAGATATTTATAAAAAATACAAATAGCATTCTCAGAAGAAAGTCACTCAGTATAAAACTGCAAAATCAATTCTCTTATTACTTATGCATAAAAAATGCCTGTGTGAGACTAGACAGAGCACAATTTACACCCTGCAATAACATACTTGATGATTTCAAATAAATACAATCATTTTAAGAAAAATTTGGAGAGGGCCAAAAAAAAAACCCTTTATAAATAGTAGTTCACCAACTGCATTTCTATTGACTTTATACAATAACAAGGATATATTTCTACATACATGAATTGCATAAATAATAATTCAGCATTTGGGGTTGTTTTTCATCAATTAAGTGATTGCAAATTTTTAATTATCATCAAATCTCACTAAATAATGGAGGGGGCCCCTCAAGGAGCCAAGCCCCTTGGTACCCCAAATCTCGAGTTATGCCACTGGTCATCTTATTGTATTATATTACAGACAATGCAGAAATGGCTGACTGCCAGGATCACAACATATCTTTATCAAAATCAGTGTCTGGCCTACTCAAACATATTCACAATAGTGACAGGTTTCTTCAGATTTGCTTTCACCTTTAAATAAGAAATATCTTCCATTTAATTTTTTATGAAACAAAGTTGCTAAATTCTTTCTTTTTTTGGTTATTGAATATTGTGTCAAGTACAGTTTTGATTCTTTTAGATCTGCAGTCATTAGCGTTAAAATAAAAAAAATAAAAAATTTTTTTTAAAAAAGAGTAAATATATTTCTTGTAAATAATAACAGCCAAATAACATAAATAATCCTTTCATATAAAAAGAAAAATATTGATATCACAGAAACAACATAGATAACAAACTTTTTCCAAATATTTCATCTTTATAGTTGTTTGATTTCAAAGAAGACATAAAATATACCATTCTTTTTATAGTGAGAAATGTCCAAAAATAATTCAACACAGGCAATGAATAAAAAGTGAAAGTTGAAGGCTAAATTATTAATATTATCCTGATTTATTTCTTATTAGATGATGCATTGTCAACCATTATTGATTTCCAACAAGTATTTCTTTCATCTTAGTTTTAGTTTCTTTTCATCAAAACCTCCCAGACCATCAGTCCACAGCAGTTACTAAACGGTATGGAAATAAAGGAAAAACTCTCAGTGAGACTCAAACTTACATCCATTTTGCCTTGGGAAGCCTGGTCATCTAGACCAGCTGCTATTACAAATTGATCTACAAGAACACTATAGTTTGCAAAAGATCTAACCTTTAAACCTACCCTTCATTTCCTCTCAATCTCTCAGCACCACGTTTGTTATTGTTTTAACGCTAATAGTATGTTACCTTCTATGCAATAAAGATATACATAAAGAAAACAGAGCACCACGTTTGTTATTGTTTTTACGCTAATAGTATGTTACCTTCTTGCAATAAAGATATACATAAAGAAAACAGAAAAATGCAAAAATATAGATAGCATACATTGTAGATAAAACAGATAACCCAGTCAAAGAAATATTAACTCTTAAATTCATGGAGCGCTTGTAACTGTACCAAATTGACAGTGGAACTCTTCAATGAATAGAATTTAAAATAATTGAACTCTTCTGTGAATTGAATAGAAAAAAAATAACAAAATTCATATGGTCAAAGGGAGATAATTTTTATCAGAAGTTATTTTCCTTCAAATTGACATTCAAAGGTTAATAGAAGGAGGCCATGTTTAGAGTGTTCACTTTTCAATATAGAAATGTTTTAAAAATGTAATTCTATTATTAAATTTGGAAGTCATTTGAAAGCAAATTTCAAAACATTGGTCTTGCATTAATATATAATTGAATGCCAGCCAGGCATATGACAAGAACTGAAACAATTTGGCATCTAACAAGAATTTTACTTGTTATGGCTGACTGTACATTGTACCAACGAGTAGGTTATCCAAATAACATTACTGCAGCCCCAGAAATGTTTGGATTGTTTCTGATACTATAAAAACATTGTGCATGAATAGGTATACAATGGATAAGTCATGAATTGAAAAGTTTTGATAGAGATATTTTCTTTTCTACTTAAATTGAAATTGTTTGACTTCACTATAGTCTAAGAATGTTATTTAGGGCACCAATTAGCCAAATTCTTTCCCAACCAACAAAACACTCATATAAAAAAATGAAATTCCCCACAGTACAACCAATAATTTAATATTTCTTTTTCTCTTTTTAACCAGTACTTGGCAATGCAAATTTATATTACAACTAAAAATGTTCAATTTTTTAAATGTACAGCCATGAATATATAGTGAAAAAGTACACATGACCCAAAATGACATGACTGCATATTACTTGTTTTTAAAAATTCAGCAATAGAAATAGTTACTTTATGACCACTCGAAGGTTCCAAAGTGTGCAATGCTGCTGTGAAAAAAACTAAAAGGCTTAACAGCATGATTTGAATCCATAATCAGACCCATCTCTCAGGACTTAGTTCATTTTATATGCAGATGACACTATACTATCTCAGCCAAACTAACTACGCTTCAGGATTTAGTGATTTGCTGAGATCCATCTCTCTTCCAATACAATTAGCTTAACGTCAGGATATTCTTTCATTATGCATTTTGACTAAGAAAAGCAAGAAATATTTATAGACATTTTATTTAATAGTTTATAAAATTGAATTTTCTTGGGTTCATTAGGGGTTCCTTAGAGTTAAAATGAAAACTGCTATGATTGAAATGAACAACTGAAAGTATAAAGCAAAATAACCCATTTGTTAGAAAGCAGGTAACATTTACTGCAGTCATCAATAAACATGAAATTATTATGACCTTATTATAGCACACGGCATCCAGTTTTTCATGAAATTGTATTTGGCAGCAGTGTATACTTCCATGAAAGCAGACAAGTTTTTCTGAGCTGTGGATCCAATGAAGAGACACAAATTAAGTAACAATTGAATAATGATCAGATCCTTCCATTTTTTCATCTTTGTTCATTATCTGTCTTGTGATAAGAATGAACACAGCATTGAAAAATGCGGCTAATGAAGGGAACTTTTCTTCACATGTTTTTGTTAATTGCTCTTGCAAAGTGCCCTCCTCCTCCTCTTCCTGTTTTAGAAGTTCCTTTTTTTCTTTACTTTATTTGTAGAAGTTTATTGATTTATGCCATTTTGGTTGAAAAAGTATGTCATTCTTTTAAAGAATGGAAGCATTCAAGCAGAATACTTTTTTAATATGCAAATTCTGCCCACTTTCTGACATAACTCACAGTGTAAATATAACAATTTGATGCGTTAAGTTATAAATAATGCATAACTAGAATTATGTTGTGTTAAAATATCTTTCAAATATGATGAAGATTATTATATGTAAATATTTTACGTATTTATAAAGTGAGATTTATATCAAGAGGAAATGACTTTTTCCAAAGATTCTTTGAGAGCAGCTAATATGCTAATATTTAAATAAGCTGTATTTCCAGATAGAGTTACCTCTGAAAAATGTGTTTACTCAAAATGAGCTGCAAAAATATTACATTTCAAAATCCCATTATTACAAAAATGACAAAGAGAAATTCAGGTTTCAATTAAACTTGTGCACACACATGCAGCTGAGGCCAATTAAATGTCAATTAGATACAACATCCTCTCCCAACTTATCCTTTAATCTTTGAATTTAAACAGAGGGGCATCAAGATTAAAGTGTGATTGTTTCCTTTCCAGTTTAAATGTTAGTTTTAAATTTATATATGAAGAAATAAAAATCGAGTCCAATAATAATCATTTAAAAAAGATGCTTTCATTAGGATGCTGATTGAATGTGAAAACTTTGTAAACTAAAAGTCAGACAGAGCAGAGTATTTTCTTGCCATAAAATTTATTTATGATTTCATTATGCTTTGAAATACATAAATTTCCCATCACATTCTTCCTGGAGTTTTAGTGGAAAGGAAAGAGTGCAATTAATACAAAAATATAATGCATACTCAAGATTTTATGATGAACTAGTAAAATACCCATTGGTTTGCTAACAGTATACAAAGGGGTGGAAATCTAAAGCTCTGTAGTATCTGAAAAAAAACTCAAGAAAATTGTTTTAAGCGATCATCCCCAGTACTTATTCAAATCTTCCACTCACAGACACTCGAAAGTGAGTTCAATTCCACTTCATTTTACTTTCTCGCCTTTCTTCTTTTCTTAATGGCCGAGTTCAGCCTTTGTCTTTTAGCGAATATCTTTATGTTTCACCCCATACCATTTGTGCACCCCTACCCTGCTTCTCTCTCCTTCTCCCCATACTCTTCATGGTCTGTGTATTGCGATTTCATTCCCAGAACCTCTCCTCTATCCCCACCTTGTTCAATGTAAATTTATATTTTTAAGATGTGACAGACAGACAGACAGATGGAAAGTGTGACAGATGAACGAGCACATTGCTTATTATAATATAGAATATAGATTGTTGAATAAGAATTAAAGTATTACTCTCAACAATTTATAAACTTTGACATTATTGTGAATAAAAACAAATTCAATCATAGTTTTAATAAACAATATTAAGGTTAATATTTCATTATCAAATACAGTGTAGAGCTAAAATATTTTACACTGAGAAGACAACAAAATGTAAATTATTTGGAGCACCATGAAGTCAGTATAATTTATTAAGGGGGACCTCAAGTCAATGTCAATTTTTAACCACTTATCAGTAAATTGCAGTTTTTTCCCCCCCAAAAGGTGGGGTGGGGGTTTCTTCAGTGCATCAAAATTATTTTCTCAAAATCTATTTCCAGAATGGCTAGCCATGAGCAACTAGAATGAAAATTCAATTGTTAATAGCTTTTCTGAAAATGTTCAAACTAAAAATAAACCATGTCCTGAAATTCTTGAGGAAAAGAATTAAGATGACAAATTGATTAAAATATTGATGGCCGCTCTCTGGAGCTGTTCTTAAGATTAATAGCTTGGAAATTAACCAGGTGAAAAAGTATGTCCTCTTTTTTAAAGCAATATTACCAAAAGAAATTCAAGAAACAGAAACTTTTATCATCTTTTTTTTACTTGAGAAGCAAGCAAAAAAAATAATATAGTTTATATTTTAAACATAGTAATAAGATTAAAATTCTACTATAAATGTTTCCTAGTTGATTAATTAAGAATTTAATCAGTGTTGTAATGAAATCTTTCTGATTTAAATGAAAAAGATTCTGCTCTGGTCAGAGTGAATACCCAGTACTTAAGAACCATTGCTTGAATTTTCATTAGAAATTATTAGAACCATTTATAGTAGTAAAGCTATTGTACTGACTCTTGGCCATATGTACAATTATAAACTGATATTTCTTTCTTTCTTTCTTTCACTGATGAAAAATATCATAAACAACTACTGTTTTTACTTGAGTACAATGTGATCTTGAATATAATGCACCCAACTTTTTGCAGCTAAAAATCAGTAATAAATGTATACAGGTATACCTTTGTAAGGACCCACTTTTATTTTAATGAGTGGACCTATAGAAATACAAAACTGTTGTAAGCCTCTAGCTTCGGCTGACGTCAGGCCCTGCTGCTCCAGCTTGTAACTGCTATAAATACAGCGAACAATCGTCTTTCATTACCACATTTTCGCCACTGGATTCCAGTGGCAGGTCCATGTGTTCCTTACACACATAAAACCTTTGTGCAGCTTACCATTTTGCCAACTCCTCATTCACGGCAAATAAACTTCCTACATGCAACTACTAACAAAACAAATACTCTTTGTCTTTAGTCACTGACGCTGAACAAGAATCTTGTCTGCCTTTCTCGCCTCAACCGAAAACCTCACTTTTAAACTTGAATCCCCTGCTAAGATGATATTGCATTGATCAACCTTTCAAGCACATTACTAACTAAGCCTTTTCAGTACAACTTTGTCACCAAAGTAACTCCCTTGGACAAAATCTCACTTTCGCTAAAATCCCATATTCTCTTGTTTCCTTTTAAATAGTGCCATTCTCGGCTAGCATCTATTCATATCATTTCCTTATTACGAATAACCATTTTTCCTTGTCGTAAACTACCCTCTCCTTTATTTTGCATCTTCTATGAAAACACAATCGTTTCTTTTTTTCTAAAATGCATGCCTTGTTCCTTTTCAGACTAACATATGTAACTGTTTAGTACCTTTATTTATTCTCATTAAACTAATTTGTATATCTACAAATGTATGCCTTTGTTCAATTCCAGTTTATATGAACTGTCTCCTTTATTTGGATTTGCCACGCAAACCCAAACAAAGATGGTGGACGGCCTTCTTCTCCAAACATCTGTGACCTTCCAGCCAATCAGCGACCTCCATTCATGCCTTGTGACTTCCACGTGCAACACAAATTTCTCCAAAAATGGCCTTTGCTATCTTCCATCCTAGGCACCCGGACTTGTTTCAGTGATTTTAATTCACCCTATCCCTCTTCAGGAATCTTATTACCTCCTTGTAGGTAATCTTATATAAGAAACCCACAAACTTATACCTTGATTATGTCTCTTTTATTTTCCTTTTACTTTCTTTCCAAGAAATGTTACAGTCTCCAAAGATCTTTTTCTATTTAAAAAAATACAGGTATACTTTAAATATTGCAGTTAATTGGGTCCAACATTGTCTGTACTGTTCAAAACCACACTGTTCAAGGTCTTATTATAATTTAATATATTTATCTTTTCAGCTGAAACTCAGTTACATTAAATTGTACAGCAACACCTTACCTGTACTACATCAAAAACAACACTATTCAAGGTATTACTATATATTATATTATTTTACACTCCAGTATAATGCTGGTGGTCCTCTTCAAATTTCATTTATTTTCCTGATAGTCTGAGCTTGTTTTACACATGCAGCAATGAAAATCATAATATCAAAAATTAAAGATTGTTAATATTTATACTTGTCATAAAAAGTCCAATGATTATGTTACAGGCAAGAAAGATTTAACAGTTCTCAAAATACATAATGAAAAACTTGTAAAGTGATAAAAAATTGACAGGATATATTGTGGTTATTCCATGCCAGCTAGAAGTAAAAATTTCATTTTGACATTGAATATCACTGATTTTGATTATTTTATTTTATTTGGTTTATTTTATGTAAAAGTAATTATAAATCTCAAAGAAAATTGCAAAATTTAAAATAGAATCTAATTGTTTCGAAAATATGAAACATGAGTGTCTATATTTTTGCCATTGGTAAGATTTTTTAATAGATAACAAAATAAATGAAGAAAGAATTTTAAAAAATCATTGTTAAAAATTGATTTGCACATGTCATTATATCAGATGTGAATCTTAAAGTATATTTTAATGAAAACTGTCAGAATCTAGGATTTTTGAGTGTAAATAAATACAATCAGTGAAATTTTCGGTGCTAGGAAAATTTGGTCAACGAACAAAATTATGAAATATTATTTTCAAAAAAAGGAAACTAAAAGGATAGGAATTAATGGAAAACCATTACGGAAATATTGATGGTAACAAAAATTGAAATCAAAAAGGTAGGAAGTAATACCAGCATAATATTAAGTTTTACTAAAAATAATAATAATAAAATTCAGAAGATGCTGTCTCAGAAAGATTGGTCTTATATGTTATTTAATATAGACCAAATTTTCTGGATCATAATTTCTAAGAACGATTTTTCTGACCGTCAAAATTTCCACAGTATGTTGATCCAGTGTTGCTGATTTAGCACGTTTCTTGTTTTGGCAGTGCAAAAAGTGCTAAATTAGTACATTTCCCCCTAAAACACTTTGGCCGTTTTTGGCCACTTTCTGGCTATCTCTGACCATTTTTAGCATCTTTTTGGTGTTTTTTTGCCATTTCTGGCAGTCAAACTAGCGCAAAAATTTGTTGGGCGGTGATCACTAAAAAAGTCAGAATTTAACAAAAACAAGCATGAATGTTGCCGGACACAAACTAAGGGACCAATTTAGCATAAACTTACATTGTAAATTAAACCCCAACTTATTTTGAGGTAGGAATTTTCAAAAAAAAGTTTTTTTCTAGACATAAAAAGGAATAAATGTTTGAATTTTCAGCAGTCTAACTCCATTGGTGTATCCTGTACATGCGACACATACATAGATAGCCAGCCAGACTCACTAGAAAACTGAAGAAACCTATGTTGGCAGTTTCTAATGCTTGATTGCTAGATTATAAAAAACATTGTGAAGATCTTACAAATTATATTGTAGTAAATGCTCTTGCATATAATCATAAAGATAATGAACAAATCTTTTTTTCTCCCAAGTAGCTATTATTATCATCAAAATAAAAAACTGAAAAAAAAAAAGAAAAAAAAAAAGAAATATTATAGAAAGATTGTCTAATCCCAGCCACTTTAAAATTTACATAATATACTTTTATTTTTAAATTTACTTTTTTTTATCAAATTATTATTTCTAGTTCTTTTCCTAAGGTTCAAAGATAGCGGGATTAGTATTAAAAATTTTTTTAGTATTGAACATTTTTTTTTACCTATGTCTCAAGTTTCAAGAAAGTTTAATGATTCGAAAAGCCCATCTGATTCATAGAATCTGTAAGTATTTTCCTATGGTTATTCAATGGCATACAATTCTAAATCAATTTATATTCTAATCGGTGTGTTTTTCTTTGTGTGTGTGTATTTTTCTTTGTGTGTATTGACTATAAATGGTTCACTTCTTTCAGTTTTCTTTTTTCATGTGTTTTAGTGATACTTTGAGTAAACCTAGGACTTACTTTCATTTGTTGCTCTGACCTTTTCAAACTTAACCTTTTGACAGCTCTTGTCAGAATTTTGTTAGACTGGATGTTTTAATCATTGTATGTGGTTTAGTTGGACTATTTTCCTTGTCTTTGTTGTTCACTTTTTTCACAATGTTTCGGCTGTGCAAAGAAGAGGAAAATAGTCCTGACTAAACCGCATACAATGATTAACCTTTTGAATTCAATGTGCCAGTGCAGTATTCTGTTTCAGACTTACCTGAGTCTGAGATAATCATTTTCTCTTATTTTGAGGGTGTCGATCTCTAAGACCAATGGAGTAAATGTGTGTGAATTCTGCATTTTATTAAAGATCATAAACAGTTATTTAACACCAAAAATGATCAAACTAGGTTTCGGGCTTGTTTTATTTCACATGGAATAATTTCTTAACATTTCTTTTGCATTCTTGTACAGCATTCTTGAAATATAGTTCCTTATTTGACTCCTTATGTTAAACAGCACCAAACCTACTCAGATAATAAAGAATAAGCCTCTTTTATTATCCGACAGTGCTATTATTCGTTGCCATAGAAACAACGGCCTGAATTTAAAATTGTATATAAAAACAACTGAAATTAAGATGAAGGTAAACTAGTCAAATTTAATTAAAATAATGTATTACATTTACTTCATCAATAATAATAATAAAGATTGACACTGTATTTAGTTTGTTTTTTTCACAGCAAAAACAAGAAAGATGTTTTCTTCTAATGAAGAGTGTTTTTTTTAATCCTTACAAATATAAAATTCAATACCGCCAAGATTTTCTCATATTCATTTACATACATTACTTTAATGTGCAACAATGTACTTTTCTAAGTGAGTAAAGTATTTTATAAAAACACAACTATAAATATAAAAGCTATTAAATGGCCTAAAGAAAAATCAAGTATCTAGCTTATTTTGGTCAGAGAATAAGTCAATTAAAGCTGGGAACATTAAATTGAATGGCTCAATATGAATTGGCCAGTTTAACTATGAAAAAGTATATGTATGAAAAGGAACTTGTTCTAAAGAATATGTTTGAGAAAAAAACAAACATTCTATATGGATACAATATCGCAGTAATCTAATGTAGTTGAATCTAGAATTTATTTTATTTTTAAAACATTTTAAAAGAAAATTCTGAATAAATTTCATTTGTATTTTTACATCCATCAAGAAACAGTTCCTTATTGTGATGAATTCGAAAGTCATTTACTCCAGTCAAAGAGATTGTGTTTGTTTCTTGTCTGCATGTCCGCCATTTGCAATGTCCGAGAAACGCATGCGTGTGCAGGAAACTGTTTTTAACAGCTTCCCAATCATGAGTTGCAACTTATTTAAGCACGCAAGAGAAGGCAACCGGCAGTTTGCAGCTGATTGTTCTTGGGAAAAGGCGTGAATAGGCTGGCTTGACTTTTGATTGTGACTGATGCATATGGTGACCCATGCATCCCATAATTGACAGTTATCCTGTTTTGGAGTTTCATTCCCTGTTCCTGCAGTGACCCAGTTTTGTAGTTATTCCCTGTTCCTGCGGTGACCCTGTTTAGAAGTCATTCACTGTTCCTGCGGTGACCCCGTTCTGAAGTCATTTCCTGTTCTTGCAGTAACCTCATTTTGAAGTCATTTCCTGTTCCTGCGGTGACCCCGTTTTGAAGTCATTCCCTGTTCCTGCAGTGACCCCGTTTTGAAGTCATTCACTGTTCTTGCAGTAACCTTATTTTGAAGTCATTCTCTGTTCCTGCGGTGACCCCGTTCTGAAGTCGTCCCTTGCTCCTACAGTGCCGAGCCGGCCCCTCATTCAAACGCTTATTTTAAATCTTAATCATAAATATTAATCTTCATTCTGGTAACATTATGTCATCAAGTTTTTGAAGCCCAAAGTGTATGATAGAACTTTTGCTTTCAAGTGTTTCTTGTGCTTCCAGCATCACTCGTTTCAAATGCTGAAAAGTCATGCCAATCAGAATTGTCAATAAAAAATCTCTCAGTATATGCAATCTTATTTTATTACAAGTTCGACACTTGCTATCCCTGAAGCTATCTGATATGAATTGTGTATGAATACATTTATTAAATATATCAGTTCACTTACTTCCCATTTTTCTTATTCAGTTGCTGCATCAGAGCTTTTCCTTATTCCTCTTGCATGCAACTCTGGTATTTCTGCAGAATTATGACTAAATACAAATAATCATCTGTTGTTAGGCTTCATGCTTAGCTGTCTTGATACCAGCATGTTTGGAACATGACAGATAAGAAAGAATGTCTGATTACATTAGGACTTTGCTAAAGAAACCATACCTGTGAATTTGCCAGTCAACTAGATAACATCATAGATAACTTTCTTAAAAAATGACTACCTAAGTATCCTAAACTGCCATTGTACTTTAACATTGTTTTATTAGTAAATCAAATACAAGTTTTATTACCAAAGGTTTATTTCCACAATAAAAGTTATATGGTCTTTTTCTGTTGTATATCTTTTCATATAGTCTGTAAGGAAATTGGTGACTATTTTCACATAAATCCATTCCTTTTTTATTTTAAATGATAACCCGTTTGAAATTTTTAGCATCTGTTAAATCACAAATCACTTACTGTTATGTAAAATCAAATGGTTTATTATGACAAAATAAATATAACAAATGAAAAACTGATTGGCAGCCATAGATTGGTAAGAAAGAATTTTAAAGGAAAAAGAGAAAACTATTAACAAAATCCGCAGTACAGGAAGAATGCAAACAACTAGTGTGCTCAAAGAAAATGGAGACCTAACAACGGATAGGGAGGAAATCGTTGAACATGACCAAGATTTCTACAAAAACCTCTATTCCTCCAAACAAGGGACACAGCACAATGAACAAGATACAAAAGTCATGAGTAACCAGATCAAAGAGTTCCCAGAAGTTACTCTGAGGGAGATGAAGCAAGCTATCATACAATCAAAAAAAGGAAAGGCACCTGGACCAAATAACATCATCATCGTCCTACTCAAAAAAGCATCGCTAGGAAACAGGCCCATCTATTCAACTTATGCCTCAAACAGAGTCAAGTCCCAGAAGATTGGAACACTGCAATCATAATGCTGTTATATAAAAAATGGAACCCAAATATCTAAAAAAAAAAAATACATGCCAATACACCTACTCAACTGCATCTACTAACTGCTTACCAAAGTGATCACCAACCGAATCACCAAAACGCTAGATGAAAACCAACCAGGGAACAGAAAAAGCTACTCGACCATTTACCATCTCCATTCGGTAAAGCAACTAAGAGAAAGCAGCAAAATATAAAATGACATTTGCTGTAGCATTTGTTGACTTCAAGAAGGCCTTTGACTCAGTGGAAATCCCCAAGGTCATTGATAATATCATACAATAAGGCGTAGACCCTATATATGTCAGTCTTGCAACAGATATACCGACACAGCAGTTACTTTATCAGGCTACATAAAGACACAGAAAAGGGGTAAGACAAGGTGATACCAGCTCACCCAAACTCTTCACAGCCTGCCTCGAGATGATCTCCCGAAATCTAGACTGGGCAAATAAAGGAATCAGAATAAACGGTGAATACTTAAGTAACCTCAGATTTGCTGATATCATCCTTTTTGCTGAGAAACTTCATGATCTCCAAATAATGCTAGACGAACTGAAAGCAAGAAAACAAGATAGTTGGTCTTCACATGAACTTCAGTAAAACAAATGTCATGTACAACAAACATGTTGAGGACAAAGAAACGATGATCAACATAGAAAACACAGAGCTGAAGAAAGTAGACCACTACATCTACTTATGACAATGAATCTCTCTACAAATCCTAAAAGAATCATCCTAGTTTCCATTAGAAAACTCAAATATCAATGGGCTGGTCATGTTGCAAGAATGGCAGACAACTGCTGGACATCACGACTCACAAAGATCATATAAGAAACTGTGGCCGGCAAAAAATAAGATAGTGTGATGAACTAGACAAGTTCAGAAAGTATTGACCCCTCACCGCTCATGATCGAGAAGTCTGGCGAATCTTGGGGAAGGTCTATGTCCAATGAAGGATGCTAAAAAGGCTGACGATGATGAAATGTTGAAAATTATAACAGTTGAAATTAGGCAACTGAAAAACTTAATATTGCTATTATAAATACTCTTTGTCTTCGAAAATCTACTTCATTTTAACATACTGATTTTTTCTCTTTTATTTTGAGTACATCATTCATTTTATTTAAAACTGCATCTTACCTCCTATAAAAATATATGTATGAATCTTTTCAGGTAGTACATTTTTTTTATTAACTCATAATATGAATCATTTCATATTTCAAAACAAGCTGCTCTCTATTGTGACCTAATATTTTCATTTTCTGTTTTTGTATAAAATCTTTGTAGATATGATATTAAGAAAAATACTCATATAGACAAAATGAGCATAAAAACACATGATAAAGTATCAACATACTTTATCATCTGAAGAAGTGGAATATGCATAAAGAACAATGGTGGAGTGATGCAAGAATGATTTAATAGTGTAAACAGTAACTGTTTACAAATAACTTATGTTTTTATTTGCTACAATCAATATTGCTGAACATTTTTAGCATTGAGAAAGATGAAGCAGCAACAATAAAGCTGTGAAGGTTTGGAAGAAGAAAAATTCTTTCAAATTACAGCTTTCCCTTTGGCTCAGTCAGTTCTGAGTTCTTTGCCAAAACTTGGAACAACCTGCTCACGCAAACAAAATTACTGCCAACTGCTACATTTAGTTTGCTGTCACTGTTTATAGCAAAGAAAAAAAAGAAGAAGATTTTATTCAATATCATCTTATTATAATTCGCCAAAAGTCTGTTTGTCTGTTCGTCCGTATGTGACAGCCTACCTCAAAAACCATACAACATAATCCCATGAGATTTTCTGTGTGTACCAATGTGACCCCAGGAAAGGTTTTAAGCAAATTAATTTTTGAAAATCACCCCCCCAAAATACATTTTATGGGGGTGATTTACTATGTAAATTTGCACTAAAATGGACACATTTTTTTGGCTAGAGGGGCTGAGAGTAAACACAGCATTTTGTTTATTTATTTTAAGCAGTGTTTATGTACATTTAACATTTTTCCAAGATTGTAAAAAAAACAAAAGAAAAACCAACCTCTAAGTCCCAAATATCACTTTTTTAAAACAATTAAACATCTACTTATCTATCTATTAATCACAAAGGTTGGGGTTATTCATGTGTTCATACATTTATATCTATCTATCTGGACTTTGCCCAGCCCTAACCGTTCATAGTAGAAATTTAAATTTTGCATACACTCCCCTTAATGAGTAGAGAAAATGGTGTTTTTGTTCTTTGATAATTCCACCCCAGTAGGGCTTTTTCTGGGGGGTCAATTTTATCTATCTATGTAGCTGGACTTCACCCAGTACTAACCGTTCATAGTATACACTTGAAATTCTGTACACACACACCTCAATGAATAGGGGGAAATGCTATTTTTTGTTTTTTGAAAATTGCCCTCTAAAATAGGGTTTTAATAGGGTGTTCAATTCAATGTAAGCTTATGCTAAATTGGTCACTAGTTTGTGCCTGCTTGTTTTTTGAAAATTCAGACATTTTTTAGCGATCACAGCTCAACGTTTTAATTGATCACCCCCAACACAGCATATATGGGTGGCAGTGATTCATAATTTCCCTTGGAATGCTAGTTTTATTAATTATTTTATTGACAGCCATTTCACCTGCCAGTTAAGACAGGTATTTAGTCACATTAAATCATAAGCAGTTTGTGATGAAATGAAAACAATGACTTCTTCTAATGAAGAAAACTGTTGATAACGATGTCATTCAACATTAAATTAAAACAGAGTTAGATCATTGAATGTAAATATGCAAATGTAGGAGAAGACAAATCAAGTGTAAAAATGGCAGCAGAGTGAGCCTCCGACTGGCTAGCCAGGGAAATAAATTGTAAAAACAGAAGGCATCAATAAAATTGTGAGAAACACTGACATGGCAGTACAAAGTCACAAAATAGAAGAAATGCAAAAAACTGCAAGAAGTAACAGTAGTTTGCAAGTGACATGTACAGGGTTGATGTGTTAGTGTTCTTACAGCTATACATCATTCATTTGTCATTCAAAATGGCTTCAGTTGTCTACCTGGTTTGCAGCCAGAGGATTATATCTCAAACAAGAAGGGCCCAAGTCACTTTGGCTTGATGGAAGACTTTACAGTTCACAAAGATAGGAAATAAAACATTTTTTACCTCTGCCAATGAAGTTGGAAGTGGTATATGTATTTACCCATGTCTGTCCGTCTGCCCACATGATATCTATAAAAGTTAGCAATGAATTTCAATGAAATTGTGTACAAGCGTGGGTAATGGGCTATGAAAGAAGTGATTAAATTTTGGGGTGGATTCAGAATTTCTTTTTCGATTATTTATTCACTCGTGTCTGTCTATACAATATCTTCAAAAGTTCTTTATGAATTCCAATGATATTTTGGGCTAAGGAGGAACTGATTAAATTTTGATTCGAATCCAGGAATTTTTACAGTTACCTCCCCTGTATCCAAGGCTGTGGAGTCGGACACAAAACATCCGACTCCGACTCCTCTGGTTTTAAAATGGCTGAAATTGGCTAGATTTTTCATTTCTAGCTATGTTACTAAATTATACTATTTAATAAAAAATATCCTTTTTTGAACCTTTAATACTGTGTTCAAGTACCATTTACTTCCGAAAATAGAAGAAGAAAAAAATTGCAAGTAATTGTTTGTGCTTTCAATCCATAAGGAGGAAATCAGGAAATTTGTCAGTTTTGAAAAGTTAATTTTGTAAGGTTTTGCAGAGGGTTTACATTCAGGCAGGCCTTCCATGAGAAGTAGCTAAAAAACTGACCTATTGGGCAGGTTTTCAAGTAGTAATGTTACAATTTACTGAATGGTTTCTGAAGTGAACAGAGTAAAAAGGAACACTACATTGATCAGGTTATGAAGTACAATCATGCTTGTAGGTATATAGAAAGAGCTTCAGTTAACAAGAATTACTTTATAGGATTTAAACCTTTTTAAATATTAGGCTTTAACAGTTAAACTCTTAAATTATAATAGTTTAATTAATGAATGAACACTTCGATATTCTCTACATATTCAGAATGAATACAAAATTAATACAATCTATTTTGTTCAATGTAAAAATGATATGAATGAAACCTTTGATTTGCTGGTTGTATAAGAATGTTCCTTTTTAAATACAATACATTAAAATAACAAGCAAATAGATGCACAATATCTGTCTTTAAAAAAGTAGTTCATATTTTCAATGCCAATTGTTCTTGTATAGGCATTTCTATACTGGCACTATCACATTGACTACATTACTGCAGTGTGCTTAAACAATTTTAGTTTCATACAGAGAAAAACAAAGTGTATATAATTTAATCAACCTATTATCATTTGCAACGTGTCATTCTGTCTGTCACATAACAAACAGAAAGAGAGAGATGGAGAATGCAAATGCACAAACACAAAATTGGCTAAGCAAATTCTGCTGTACATGTGTTTGCTGGTAATATACAATACAAATATACAACTGCTGTTGTTAATGATTCAATTTCTTTTTAACCAATTCACTTTAAAAATAAAGACTAGAGACTCGGAGGGTTAGGGTTAAAGTGAAGAGGGGAAGAGATAAAGGGAGTTTTTTTCTTCCCGATACTACAGTGCTTTAGATTTCCACCCATAGGTATACCGTTAGCAAAGCAACAAGCATTTTACTAGTCAATATAATTAAGTTTCTTAAAATAAATGAAAATCTTATAAGTAGTTTTCACATTTATAGAACTTAGAAAACATATAACAAATGACAACACATTTATCATGATGGAAGCAGATTTAGCTGTTATATAGGGTAAAGGTGCATGCGATATTCAAATCTGAAAGCAAAAGGATGTAATTATTCACATCTGAATGTGAAAATATGACATCTCTTCTTCCATTTGTTCCTTACCCAGGAAGCCTAAATCAATAAAGGAGTCTGTACCTTAGCAATATCCTCTTCCTGCCAAATATGAATTGTTCTCAGTTAACTACTAATAGATCAAATCAAAATAATGGATGGAAGTGGGTCAAGTAAGGTTACACATTGTCTCAAGTGGTAATAGTTTCAAGCTTTACAAGATACATTCACTTTCGGTCTTCACTTGATTATTTTGAGTGCCATTCCTATTATTAACTTGTAACTGTTTCATCTACACAAGTTCCTTTTACCCTTTTAAATTATGCTATACTCTACTTGATAGTCACCGACACGATACAGGTGGACCTTGAATAGTGCGGTTAATTTGTTTCAAAATTTTCCATACTGTTAAAAATTTGCACTGATCAAGGTCTTATTATAATTTAATGCATTTTTTTCCTGCTTAGTTACATTAATTTGCACAGCAATACCCTTACCGTACTAAATCAAAACCGCACTATTCAAGTTATTGCTGTACAAAGAAAGATAAAATAAGGTTTCATATGTGTAAAACATAAACATTGTCCAGATTTTTTGAAAAGTGTTTAGTGTTGTTTACACTGAACACAAAAAGGCATATTCACAACACCAGAAAAATTAGCAAGATTATCTGTTTTTACAAAACATAACAGAGAAGAACAATTGTGAGTTTTATTAAATTTCAATTTTCTTTTTTATTCATATGAAATGAGCAATCTCATGTTTATTATTTTCTTTTGCTGCTCTATGTAATTTTAGCATTAGTCTCAATTCACTATTCAGAAACATCTTTTTCTATACCATAAGTCAGTGGTTCTCAAACTGTGTGCTGCAGCACAATAGTGTGCCACAACTATCACCCAAGTGTGCCGCCTAAATCTTTCCAAATATGCAAACACATGTCCAGTAGGGATATTAAGTCAGTCCCGCTTCTGCCATAGAGAATCTAGTGGTTTTTATCACTAGATTTTGTGAGTTATCAATCTTTTTAGTGACAGAAGAAAGGGAAAAGGGGTGATGAGTACATATATCAGTAGTATGCTGATATAAAAGTTTTGTTCATTGACTTCTGAAATGTTTTTGTCTAATTCATTTCATTTTGACAGTTGGTGTGCTGCATAAGTCAAATATATTTCTTAGTGTGTCGTCTTACAATATAGTTTGAGAACCACTGCCATAAGTCAAGAGGGCAACCTCTATTACTTCCCTCTAGTTTCAAGATTGCTTTCAAATGGCTTCCTCTATAATTCCTGTCTGATCCCTGTTAGCAATTTATATCTGCAATAGTTTGCACCGAATAACAACCACAACAGTAACAACAATTGCAATTACTATTATCAGTCAATATCTAATATATTAATAAATAATATTAGTATTCACAAAACTAGTTAATTGTCAGTTATAATAAATCTATAAATAAAAAGCTAACACAAATAAACAAATGGATTTTTAAAATTGTATTTTAAAACTTTTAAAACAAGAATATTAATGCAGAGTAAAAAATGCCAGATAAGGAAAAAGAATGTAACATATTATCATGTATTTTAGAACATTTTATTTTAGTGTGAAAAACGTATATAATGTGTATATACAAGCACACATAACAATCATATTTACACAATCTCTAGGGCCTTAAACCTTAATGTGAAGAATTTTATTTCTTTTTGTCTTTTAAGATAAATTTTGGAAACTTCTCAAGCTGAATAAGAAAAGTAAAGCTATTTTGAATATATTTACAAAAATATACCTTCTATCAAACATGTAGATTTATTCTGTTCAATTTTCATGGATTTTTTGGTGTTTGACAAAGTTTTTTTTTTCAGTGCGTTATTTCTTTTTAAGTTGGACACAAACGTTTGCAGCATGGATCTAAAATGGCATTTGGTAAAAATTCTAACTTCTAAAATATATATGTCTTAGTATGCAGTTAGGAAATGATCTATAAGCAGCTGTTTCAATAAAGTACTGTATTCCCTGGCATCAAGGACATACGCCAACTTTGAAAAAAAAGGAATAAACATAAAATTATGGTTTCAGCACTTTCACCTTCCTTACCAAGATGTTTTGTGGATGGCTTAGTATCATGTAGATCCTCTTGACCACTTATAGTCATGGTCGTTAGAAGAGAGTGAAAATACCAGTAATATTGATATACAACATCTAAATTACTACAAGATCCTGGTCTCAGCTACGGTAGTATATTGATATGGGGATACATTTTTGTGATTACGTATCATTCATGATAATTCTGTTCATTTACTATTTTATACCGAATATAATTTATACACTTTATTCAGAGGTTATATACAGGAGTTCAGATTACTGTCTAGCATAGATTACCTTCCTCTAGGGTTAGGATTGGCCAATGAAAGAAGTAATCTTTGACCTGTAGGACGCAGAGTAAACTTTCCAGACATTTTGGGAAGGGGGGATATAGCATCTTCAATGCCATGAAATATGGTAACTGCTCTGATAAAGTGGTTCTAATATTTTGTATGCTTTACTACATACAACAAGAAAATAAGTGAACTGATTTGTGGCCCAACCCACCTTTAATACTCAACTATTATAGCCAATAGAGATAAAGTTTTAAATGTCTTCTTTTCTCTTCATACTAAACTGAGGCATCAGGCAAAAGATTTTCAATACCTTTTTACCTCTACCAATGAATTGGAAGAGATATATGTATTCACTCGTGTCTGTCTGACTGCCTTATGTCTGTCCACACAATATCTCCAAAAGTTCCCATTGAATTTCAATTAAATTTTGCATATGGTAGGACATGAGCTAAAGAACAATTCGTTAAATTTAGGGGCAGATCCAGTAAAAATTTTTGATTGAGAGATATTTTTTCCTTTTTTGATACATTTACGTAATCACTGGTTTGTCTATACAGTATCTCCAAAAGTTCTCAATGAATTACAATGGCATTTTGACGAAGTGTAAGCCATGGGATAATGAAGAATTGATTACATTTTGGGGATTTTTTTTACAGTTACCTCCCTGCAGCATAGCTATACATGAACTGATTTTCATTGTTTTTAGTGACAATGGCGTTTGGAGGTATTCACTCTCTGAGTGCTTTCTAGTTCCTACATATAATCACTTTGTAAAATTAGATATTAGGTTTTATTTATACAAGAAAAGGTCAATACTCAGTAACTAGGTTAAACGTTAGACAAATTTTATTTCTCTAATCACATTCACTATTTTCTTTCAAAAATATAAAAGCTGCATTATTTAGTAACAATCAGAGCATAAATCTAAACTTTAGATTTGCTTGACTGAATCTTTTTGTTTTATTTAAATACAAACAAGCAAATATGAATGCAAATTTGTACTTTTATAAAATTAGTTAAAGCATAAAAAAAAGGAAGCAAGGATTTTATTGCTGAATTACCTTCAAAAGATACATATCAAAATACAGTATCTTGTTGTTTGAAAAAAAAAAGTGGTTAACTTTCCAACCAATAGATGAAACTGAAAAAACACAAGTTTATAAATTAACCATAATACTCAAAATACTAACAAAATCAGCTACACTTTCTTGTTTATCAAATATTGATTACCTTCAAGCATGTATTTTAAAGTTATTTTAATCCTTTTTGTTTCAAGATCTCAATAGCAGGAGAAAAAGAACCATAAGTTCAACAATGCGTCCACCATCCTTACGTTCATATCTGTGATTTCCGATTTCAAAGGGATTCTAAATGAAGTAGTAGTAGCAGAAAGAGGAAGGTGAGGATTGTTCCCCCAGAAAATCTGGCATTTAGAAATAACAATTAGTAAGTTTAAATAAAACTAAGTGTACAATTTTTATCAATAATTTGTTCTGGGGTCTTAGTGTATGGTTATGACCGAACGACCAACTGAAAAGCATCTTATAGAGATGTGTTGGACACATCTAAAAAGAGCAGGAAGAGAAAACACAGTAATGAAAGTATGTAGACAGATCAAGGTTTACAGATATATCTATCTCTAATGATGGAGAGTCCAAACCAGAAAGAGTGCATATATTGGAATAATGGTTTAAATGATACTGATCTAATATTTAAACATTATTAAGGTTTAGGATGATCAAAATATGTTTAAACGGTTGTGAAACCCGGATTTCTCTCTTTTGTTTACTGGTTTCTTCCAGTTATTTGTAAGCATGGTGCATTTCAGCACACCTAGAAAAAAGAAAAAGAAAAACAAACTGGAAATTGACCATTACTAAAATTATCATTGCCATTAATAGCACACTTAGTATCACAAAAATGACTGCAAAAGAAACAATGCCAGAAGATATCATGACTAAAGCCAAAGATACTTTTAGCTAGAGATTTGTCTCTAGTGACTGCTATTTATGTAACAATGGTATTTAGTTAATACAACCATTATAATAGTGTCTACGTAATTAAAAATACCATAACGATGATAGAAATTATACAAAGAGTATTATTCAACAAGCAATAAAATATAAGCTGACTTAATAAAGTATGCTGAAATATGTCATACAGATTCTTTATGTGCATCAGTTTAAGGTATGTTTAGGTATGTATATCAAGTAGTTGAAAAAAATGCAATACTGGATAACCCCCAAAATTTATTCAATTTATTAAATAATAATAAAAGATAATTTTTTACATTAACTTTATTGAATAACATATTTACAGTTTTGTTCCTCTATATTCTCAATCTTTCAGGCAATTTCATAATTTCACTCTCCTATAACTTTCTAAGCAAAAAAACTGCTCTACATGCCTTTTGCAGTCTTCCAGAGAATTGAAACTTTTGATTTTAAATTCTGTCAAAACCAAAATAAATGGTAATCCGAAGTTGCAATAACTGGAGAATACGGAAGATGAACCCAAACTTCAAAGCCAAGCTGTAACAAACTTTGCCTGTTCACCAAGGAAACATGCGACTAGCATTACCCTTAATATTACACCCTTTCTATCAACTAATTCCAGATGTTTTTCACCGACTGCTGCCTTCAATTGGTCTAATTGATAGCAGTACTTGTTTGAATCAATCATTTGGTTCTACAAAAGCTCATAGTAGAGGACTCCCTTCTAATCCCACCATATACACTGCATCACCTTCTGATGATGGATGAAGACTGGCCTTTGCTATGGTTAGTGGTTGTTTATTTCACTTGCCTCACAATCTTTTGAGCTCAACGTTGTTGTAAACTATACACTTTCATCGCCCATCACAATTTGTGTCAAAAACAGAACATTTGTTACATTTAAGTAGTGAATTGCACATAGAAATAGGGTTCAGTAGTTTTCTTTTTCACTTAACTTATGTGGCAGCCACACATGAAAACGACTAACATAACCAAGCTGGTGTAAATCACTTTCAAGGCTTGATTTGGATATTTTATTGGCTATCGCTCGCATTATATAATGTTGATTATTCTCAAGTAATGTCTTGATTTAATTGCTATCAACCATAACTTGTCTACTTGACCATGGAGCATAGTTCAGCAAGAAATCTCTAGCATGAAACTTCACAAACTACTTTTGACACATTCAATCATTCACAGTAACTTTTCCATAAACTACACAAATCTCTTTCTGTGTTTGAGTCACATTTTTACTTTTCTTAAAAAATGCACAATATACTAAAAATGGTGCTTATTTTCTTCCATCTTCAATGTTAGAATCAATAAACAAGAATACGCCTATAGACAAATTCTTTTTAAAAATGCATGCTGATTTGACAGCTGTCATAATACAATGAAAAGTAATCTTTTTGAATGAAGTTAGTTGAAAACTAAATGCTCCTAATGTTATCTAACATAACAGATTGAAGATTTTAGGCTACCCGCTATGCGAAAAATAGAATGAATAAAAATTTAATACATAATTGTGTAATCGATCAGAAATCTGTAACCGTTAATAGCAGAAATGACATAACAGAATTTGTCTAACTCCTCATACCCTAAAAAATCATTTTTGTTTGTTTCTAAAGAACGATTAGTTTGGCCACCAACTTTCTGCAGTTAATTGATTCTGAATGTTACTGAATCCATTAACTGTATGACACTTGAATCTTACCATTAAACTAATATAAAACACATTATGATCAGAAACTTTCAAGTAGGAAATTAAAGAATATAACCCTTATGAAAAGATGAATCCAAGGATCCTAACGGAACTCACAGTTTGGTAATTTCGGAACTCCTTTTAGCTAGTTACTGCGGAAGGCTTAAATGGGGCCTACCGATAGTTAATCCGGAAATAAGAAATTATTTACTTAAACAGTTAAATTTATATCTATTAGTACATTATTCTATTGTGAAAAAAAAAATCAACACAGAGTTTCTAGTCAGCGAGAAAAATGTAAATACACTGCAGCCAAAAGTAGGTCGTTGTTGCTAAGTAATTTCTGAACAGCCAATGAAAAATAAGTTATGATTCTGCATTATTGTTTGTTTATGTTCTAATGGGGCTACAAACTAATGGGATTGTTTATGTATGGAATAATCATACATATATATTTTTTAGTATGAATGTATTTACTGTAAAAAAATCACCACTAATTGAGTTTTTAGTTTGCAAGGAAAAGAAAATACAACTTAATCTTTTTTTTTCCTTTTTAGGCTTCCGTATTTAAAAAAAAGAAAAAACATTTGTTTGCTTGCAGAATCACAAACTTTTTGGAAATATAGTTTAAAGCCTGGCCCAGTATAGAATCGTTTTCTTGGGGTAAAACAAAATTTTCAGGGAGAAAAATTGCTTCAACCACTTATGGCTATTTTCCATTACTATAAGATGAATACAAATACGGATTAAAAATAAATACAAATACTTTTGGTTAGGTATATAAGTTTTTTCTGTGTTTTTTTTAAGATTTTGTATGTATAAAATCACATAATGTCAGAAAGTGACAAAATCCTCACATATTAAGAATGTAACACATAATATAATCGTATCTTAAGAAGCAAAAAACAGAAAATAACTTAGGTATTTTCACCGAGGCATTTCGAAGTGTGTTTGGCATTTAAATGACTGCTTAAATGTGCACTTCCACTTACAGAGAAGTATGATGTATTTAAGTCTGAGAGGAGAAGAATGACTTGCTCAAATCAACTTAACCTTTCTGTTATTTTTTGGTCATTATGCCAGACTAGCAACAACTGTAGACTGGCAAAGTATATAAGAGACATGTTACTGATAAGATAGTCAAAGGTCAGGCAGCTGCTTTGAAAATACTGATTTGTGTCAAGAGCTTATTTCACAGAGACCTTTTTCTAAAGACTGTTACTATCACATAAGAGCCAGGGGGACAACTGCCCCCATTCAGGCAAAACAGTGTAAAATTTCAAGCAAATCAATTACACATTTGGGCAAAACTTGTGTAAAACTTTTGGCAAATTAATCAAAGCGATCCCATATGCCCATGGTTATTATATAAGCCAGTCCCCTTTTTCAGATTAAACCTTATTACCAACTATTTGTGATGAAATATCTAAGAAAAACTTGATATGCTGCAACTCAGACAGAGCCCTAAAAGGATATAATCCATCAATAGAACAGACGTAGGGCTTAGTTATTGAATGTGCCATTAGGTAGTACTATTTGAGTCACTCAGCCACGTGACATTGTGCTGAGTGAATCAGGTGCATGTATATTTCTGGCCTTTTTTCTACAATCATGTATATAATTTTAGCATAGCAAGATCTTACGTCAAAATCTGTTGAATTGAATTCCAGAAAACACCAGTGATTCCTGGTAACTCATCAATAGTATGACAACAATCAACCAATATTGCTTCTTTAATTTTCATGATATTTTTGTCTATTGAAGAGGTTGAAGGATGGCCAAGACACAATGAATCTTTGACTGACATGTTGCCTGTCTTTAAACACATCTATTCCTTGTTTCTTTCATAGTCTGGTACTTAAAAGTTGGCTCAAACATAGTCACTGCTTCAGTCGTGGTTCTACTGAGCAAAAAACAACATTTCTTACAAACTCTGTGCTCTTTAAAATCTGCCAGGATGGCTTGAAATAGAAAATAATTGCCAAAGATTGTATAAAAAAGCCAGTAATAATACGCACATGATCCACTCAGCATCATACCACTCAGGAGACTGACTCACCAAGCTATAGGCATATGCTACTTAGTGACGCATCCAAAAACTAAGCCCTACTCTTTTGCTATCAATGGATTCCTGGAATTTTTGGATCTCACCCCTTTGTATATCTGTGCCGTTGTGTTTAATTTTATTCAAAACTTCATAATGATACTTATTATCAAGAATAAAAACTAAAGTAGATATCTGCTTAAAAATAGTTTTATAAAACCCAACTTTGTTTAAACAGAAATTGAATATTTTGCTGATCAAGAACTACCAACTTACATGTGCACAGAGATTCAGATGTAGTAAAATCCAAGGAAATACATGATAATCTTTAAAATATCATTGGTAACTGTTGAAAATATACTTATAACAAGGTAAATTTGACAACAGTTTTTTTGATGCTGTTATGTATTTTAGAGTAATTAGATATACAAATGCAATGAATGGTACAAGGTTAAAAAAAAAATTTTATAAACTTTTAACAACATTCTTCATTACTAAAATCTTTCATCATTTTGCTATTCAAACTAATTAAAAACATATGTAAAATTTCTTTCATTTCACATTGTTACCATATTTAAGTTGCTATTAAAAATCACAAACCAATAATGGGGCTAATCTTTATTAAATTAAACAGCAAAAGGTCTGGTTAGTCACTAAATAGAAACCATCACATGGCCAACGTCTTTTGGCAGCATGGTGTGTTGGGGATGATCAATTACAAAATTTGAAAAAGGGTGATCAATGACAAAGTTACTTCGCTCGCCTTTTGTTGAGTAGTGAATTACAATGTAAATTGAACCCCCTACTAAAAACTTATTTTGGAACAAAATGTTTTTTCTAGACACAAGGAGTAAATGTTTAAATTTTCATCTCTCTAGCTCCATTGACTCTGGCCTGTACGTGCGACACATACATAGCCAGCCCGGTAGAATCACTTAAAAATTGGAGAAACCTATGTTGACCGTTTTGGTTGATGGTTTCTAATAATTAGTGAGAAAATAAACAATGTTGACAAATAAGAACCAGTTTCTGTTAACATTAATAACTGCCATAATGTAGGGAAGATAAAAAAAAATTGTTTGCCAGTGCGTTACGCAGCAATTGTTTGAAAATACAGCTTATACAGTAGATATAAGATAGAAGGATTATAAGCCTGATTAGAGCAGGCGTTTGGCAGCAGGCTTGCTTTTCCATTTACATTAAACAGAAAACAATGAAATGGCATTTTTATTCAGACATTGTAATTTAAAGATCATGTACTATCATTTTCTATTTTTTACACTTATTAAATATCTTTTTCCTTTTTTCAACATTAACTTTTAAATGAAATTCTTATTTTTCTGTCCCTGAAGTAAAATAATAATGAACAGCAGCATTGATTGTTAATTGATTGTAATGATAGAGTTAGCAAAGCATATCTCTCGTCAAATTTTTAAACAGTGAGGCAATAAGTAAGAAGACAAAATAGAAGAAACCTGGTATCAGATTTACTGTGTATGGATGTAACTCATCCATGCCCCATATATATATATA
>VCCN01005374.1:4315273-4330088 GCA_006491835.1 Architeuthis dux | reverse complement strand
TGTAATGAACCATTAAAATTGATTCCCACACATATATATATTAAAGAATGCAGACCCTTGAGACAAGTTGATGTATGCTGATTCTTTCAATTTTCTCACTCTCCCACAACATTCTCAATCTATTATTTAGACTTAATCCCAGAGAGGGTAATGTACACTTCTCTCTTTGGATATGATCTGTCAAACCAGATGTTTCTACTTCTTTGGATATGCCTATGTTTTTTGAATCTGACTTTAAGGGGACGTCTAGTCTTTCCCTTATATGTTTTCCACATTTGCATGGGATGTAGCAAATGCAATTTTTTGTCAAACCCTTCTCTCATAAATATTGCATGCAAATGTGGAAAACAATATAAAGAGGAGGAGGCATATAAGAGCATACATCAACTTATCAGCTAGATGCATAAGTCAGAGCAATGTGGATTTCAATGCAATGTGGCTTTCATTGCTCAACAGGGATATGGTACAGTATTCTGTGCTTAGCAGAAAAAAAGGATTTGAGAACATCATATATAAATTATGGAGTGTATTGCACGCATTGTTGAAAATGAAATAACCTATAATACAAGTATTGCTGTGAATGTTACAGGAAGCAAGGAATGAGAACAATATACACCCACTGGATGAAATAAAGGGTTCCATTCAGCATTCCCTGAAGGATACCAAATGCAACAGATACCTTTGAAACATTGTGATAAAAACAACTAAGAGGAGGCTGCTAGTCTGAAAAAAAATCACTTATTTACAAAATTTAGATTAAAAAAATAATATATTAAAAATAATACAGCTTAATAATCATCAGTACATTGTCTTACAAAAAACAAATAAAAGTCACAAAAATAAAAATTTGTTTCTTGATGGATATAATTGATTTTCATTGAAAAATACTGTAATATGTTAAATGAAGATACTTTGAACAAAATTGCCTATTTTGTTTCTATGGCTTATTGACTAAAGGCTGAAGTTACAAGCAGACATAACCTGACAAGTCCATATTGATGATCGCTGCCACTCAATACGAGTATGGTGGCTCCTAGGAGAGCACACTGTCATGTGTCCTCCATGGAGCAGCGTGTGCGTGAGAAAGGACAGGGTGCACAGACCGAAGTGTAAATAAAAGGTAATTTGATAGGTACGAACAAAATTGGATAAAAGATTTTCACCAGAAAATCGATATCTGATTTTAAAAACCTAATCAAAATTTACAGAATTCTGTTCTCGATTTTTTTAATGTTTTCCTAAAAATAAAATAGCCCAAATCTTTTGTCTGAATAAACAAATAAAATATTTTCATTAATTATAACAAACATTTTGACTGTTAAAAATTCAATGTTTTCTACATTCAGCGAAAAAAATCAAACCAGTCTCTCTTTATATTTCAATACTATGGTCGACGGAGGGGGACATAATCCATTTTTTTAGGGAATGTATTTATTTCGATTTATCTACCCTGACATACTCTGTACTTTCTTTATCTGATAGATACAAACTTACCTTTTAAAACCTTTCTTTACAGTCTGTAGTCTTCTGAATTATTAGAAGAGATAAGAATCTTTTCTTTTCCCTGCTTTTACTGAGGATCGAGTAGACTACTAGCAACCCTAAACCCTGAAGCCTAACAATGGAAGTAACCGAATACTTTGAAGCCTCACTTCTATACATCGGACAAAATGTAATGGCCATGTTTATCATTATTATAGTTAGATTGTAAATAGAACCACCTTGTAAAACATAGAAAAATATTTGTTTGTGAAAAATAAAAAATCCCAGGAAGATTGTTAGGGTAATATCGATTAAAAGCGCAAAAAAAAATTACTGACAAAGAAAAAATCTCCAAGATTTAAGATTAGAATTTACCACAATTATGAGAAAATCGCACATTCTAAGTTGTTGTCTGGGTCAATCAAATGCCAAACCGCAAAAAATGAAAATAGCTACAATGCTTAAAGCCTCCCATAGTGTCAATTTATACAAACGACAAAACAGAAAATAATATATGAAAATATATTAAAAATATAGGCGGTAAATATCTCTTCATCATTTTACTATATTTAATTATTTATCCTTGCTATAATATTTTTATATAAGTTTCAGTTTGACCAACCTATAAAAAGAATAAAAAATATACATTTTAAACAATTTCTAAGATAGTGCAATAATCGAAAAGAATGAAGAAAAATCTTCTTTTTTTTTTAAATATTGAGTGAAAAAAATTTTTTTTTCACAGATCAAAAGACTGATTTATGATTAATTGAAATAAACTAAACATTTGCTGAAAATCTTTTTTTAATCCCAAAGTAAAAGTTCCATTCCAAATTTCAATGTATATTATTCTATAAAAGGTAAACATAATTAGTATCTCGAGGGATATATCTGTGTAAAAATCAACGAGAGCATCATTATATAAAATAAATAAATCATCAAATTAATAAAATAGAGGTAGGTATCATATGAAAAAAATTCTTCTCCAAAATTTGGAATGGGAAATTATTTTTTTTTAAAATTTGTCCTTTAATAAATAAGTATCAAAAATTTTATTAAAATTGACTAATATGCTGATTTTTAAATTTCCCATGTTTCGATTTCACATGGAAATTTTCATCCATGTTGTTTGTATAATTTGAGTTTATGCTAGACTTTTAGTGGCTGCCAATAGTTCTAGAAACATGAAACTTTCTCGGGATGTGCACAGGGCTTCTTTTTTTTATTAAGATACAAAAGTTCTCAATGAATTTCAATGAAATGAGCTACGGAAGAAGTGATTAAATCTTTGGGCAGATCCATGTACAGTTAACCCCCACTGCATCGTAGCTATATTTAAACACTACACAATATCTTCAAAAGTTCTCAATGAATTCCAATGACATTTTGGCAAAGGATAGGCCATTGGATAAGGACAAATTGATTAAATTGGGGGGGGGGGTCCAGAAATTTTTACATTTACTTCCGCTGCATCGTAACTATTCGTGAACTGATTTTCATTCAGTTTTTAGTGACAAAAGGTTTGGCATAGGTATGTGTTCTCTGAGTTCTTTCTAGTTTGAGTTGCTTTTGTGACCATTGTTCCCTCAAAGCTGTGCGCATGCACACACACATTTTGCAACCAGTGCACAAAAGATATCAATTTCTGTAGATAGCTTACTGAGTTTTTATTGAAAAAATATTGATTCCCTATGTCCAATTCAAAAGTGCGCACATACATTTGTCATTGGAAAAACATTTGCACAACATAAGATTTTTGCGCACACTGACTACAAAAGATTTGAGGGAACATTATTTGTGACTTAGTCGAGCAATGTCAGTTCCCAGTGAACATGTTTATAGCACGACTTCTTTTATTGAACACAGGAATTTTGGCTACTGAATATATTTCAATGAGGAATTAAAGAATTATAATCACAATCTACTTAATTAAATTCCTGTATCAACAAATATTAAATTTAATAAAGTAGATATATTTGCTCATGGTTCATAGGTACAGAATTGTAAGAATAGTCATAACATCTGTTTTTGCTTGGTTGTTTTATTTTTTACAAGGCCACGTGAGATAAAATTGGCTAATGTCTATTAAGAGTAAACAAAAATTTACATTTTCCTCCAGTTATTAAACTGAAAAGAAAAATGTTTCAGCAAAAAGTATTTTTCATAACACTCGAAACATTGTTTATACAAAACTACCAGAACCCAAACTCTATCTTTAAATAAATCTTAAATCATTATTACAAACAAATCATGAAACCAGTAGCAAGAAGTGTGCTTGAAGTAAATATGAATTGGTTAGGATCTGTGGCAAATGAATAATTCAATCAATGAAATTAGTATACAGGGTGTATGCAAAAAACATGTCACATTTAAAAGGGAAATAACTCTTTAAAAAGAAACACTGTAGTTGCTGGTTGGCTGATATGCTTAGCTAAGCGTATCAGCCAATCAGCTGACTGTAAATTTAAGGGAGGTAACTACAGAGTTTCTTTTAAAGAGTTATTTCACTTTTAAATGTTGTGTTTTTTTCACATCCACGCCCAGCAGGTCACCAATGACAGAGTAGTTTTATCAGTTTATATATCAAATCTATTCAGATTTATCATTTTCAATAACTTTTACAAGGAATATTTTACCAGAAAATGAATTTATTTTCTGAAAATTGATGTACTTGTAAAGATTACTTTTGTTATGTATTAAGCTTTTTTTGGCTATATCTAGAAATATGAAACATGTGTTAGGTTATTAGAAAATATGCTTTGTATTCTTTCACAAGCTTTAGTTATAAAAATGATTTTTTGCACATTATCATTAAACTACAGAGATACTTCACTCTTACATGGTTCAAATAATTGAATTTTGTTAAAAAATTATAATCAGGTTCAAGAATAGCTTGTATATTATAGAAACTATTTTACACTATAAAAACTAGAAATATTATATCTTTAAAATCAATGACATATCGTGTTTGTACCTCTTTTCCTTTGCATCCAGAGAAGAGCATTTTCTTCATGGTGAAAATGACTATCAGACATAACGTCACATTCTTTTAATCTTTACTAATAATTTCCAATAACAAAAATTAAGCAGTTTTAAATGTATTCTACTTAAAGTAACATTCCTTGGACAGCTTAATTAAAAAGCTTAAAAACTGCATTAAAATTCATTGGTTTAAAATTTCAGCATAAATTTGAAATATTTTTTATTTTATTTTCAGATATTGGTCAAGGTTTTGGGTTTAAATGCCTGAAATCCCCCTCATTAAATGTTTTTTTACATTTATTTTTTTCAATTAATTAGGTAGAATCGTAATTATATCCACTTCAATTTGCAGGAATCTGTCAACAATAAATGTGTTCTGGAGTGAAGAATGAAGTCATTACATCCAATTCACCACATCAAGGTATTTCAAATGTATACAGGTTTCAATTTTTTGCTTTTATTTTTAAAAGAATCAATTTTTTTTCATTGAGTTGCAACTTGTTAAATTTTTTGATAATTAATAATAATTTTTTTATCCATGAGTATTTCATGATTGCCATTTTCAAAGCTGAGTCAAAAAGGTATATATGAACCTTGTAGAAAGTTTCTACGACAGCAAGAACTAACAAGCTCTGCTATACATATTTCAGAAAAATCTTATATATACAGTAGCAGAAAACAGTATTTTCCTACAAGTTATAGTTTTATGCAACAGTAAAGTTTACATGAATTTAATGTCACTGATATGAAACAGGTCAACATTCAATTCATTACAAAAGAGTAGGTCTTATTTTGTGTTGAGATGTATTCTTATTCTACATAGATATTTTTGAATTAGCAAAATGAACACACATGGGAACTACAATTATTTATAAATCTAAGCATTCTTAAAAGATATAATAGCATTGCGTTTGTTGATTGTATAGTTTTCAGACGTTGTAGAAACTTTGTAATTGTGAAAAAATAAAAATGTGATTATGGTTCACGTGTTCATTCTGCTTCAAAGGTTACCAATTTGTAATTATAATGGTTTTACAATAATTAAAGTTACCAGTAAAGAAGCTGGTATAAAGTTCTGAATAAAATGTTGTATTAAATTAACTAGTAGTAACTAGTAGTCCAGTGTAGAAGGAAAGAAGAACTGAGACATCCTAGGTCGCCACTTGTTGACATCAAGTGGCTAAGGATTCCTTTCACGCCTAAAGTTGTGACGTCATGACGGGAGTCGAACATGCTGGAATTGACATGTTTGAATGAGGTGCCTAAACAAGTCATATTTGGCAGCCATTTTAAACAGGGTAAAAAGACACGAATACCATGTCTTAAATAAAGTCGACAAGAGAAAAGAGTTCATACAATATAAAATAATGATAAAGACAAAATGCTGGTGTTTTGTAGATATACAAATTAACATAACGCTTAATAAATAGATATAACAATTGGGTACATACATTTATAAGCTGAAATAGAAATATGTATGTGACATAGCTGGTCATCGTCATGCCTTTATCTAGCGGTGGAGAACTGAAATGCTTAGTTCCCATAATGCTTGATTATTCGAAGATCAAGTAGTGATTATTGGGAACAGGGGATTCAGTCTAATCCACATGCAGAGCTTTTGAGACGAGAGGAAGGTACACACTGCTTGATTCGCCGAGGTAAAACCTGCATGGTCTCAACACTGATAAATGCAAATGACAAATATATCATGATAGGTAATGCCCTGACAAAGCTAATAGAAATACAGTAAGAAAGACTTAAATATGCTGTAGAAAGGAAAACATATGCTGAGAGCACATACACGCTTACACCCTGGAAGATAATTTCAGAAGTGGGCAAGAGGAAATTGCTCTTTTTATAGGGAGAATAAAGGACTCTGACATCACAAGAAAAGGGACTACTTTTATTAGTTTGGTATTTTTATCTATCAAAGTATTCAGCTCCGCAGATTTGTATAAAATGGAAAAGAGGTCGCTACTAGAGTAAAGGCAGACTGGATCTGAGCAGTACATAGAAAATAAAACTGTTATGAATAGAAGTATAATATAATATGACAATTTAAAGCTAGGCAGATGTAAAAACTTAATGAGAATTATTTATAGAAATCAGAATATTTCCAGATATCAACAAGTACTGAATACAGATGATAATGAGATAAATAAATATGTTGAAAGTTAACTCATAAACTAGGGAAGTGGGGAAATCAGCCTTTTGGCTAAGATCAAAGTGTAGTATCTGTTCTTCAAAACCACCATGGCCTCGAGGTTCAGAAACCACGGCCCTTTGGGGGTCCTTGTGGCATGCTCAGGTATTGTCCTGGGAGAAGTTGCACAAGATATCTTTGCCAGCTGGTCGGGAGGCGATCACCATTAGCATGCTCAGGATTCGTCCTGAGAAGCTTTTGGGATCTCCCCTCTATCCCGATCCTCGTGACATTTGTCTCAGTGACAGGGATTTGGGATTCTCTAGTCACGGGGACATGGGATCCCCGCTCCACCTACTGAATTCGGCACTAAATGACCCACCAAGGGTCGATGTGCCGTTAAACAAAACAATCAATCAACTTATAAACTAGGGTGAAGTATAGTACAATTGTGTAGAAGGTTTGACTGGTAACTATTTGCTTCTCAGGTGAAAGTGGAAGCGAAAGCCTTTGATTCAGTGAAAATCCCCAAAGTCATTGATGCTATCATACAACAAAGCGTAGATTCTGTATATGTCAGAGTTTTTCAACATGTCTACCGACTCAGCAGTTCCTTTATCAGGCTACATAAAGCCCTTCCAGAAAGGAGTAAAACAAAACAACACCAGCTCATTCAAACTCTTCATAGTTTGCCTCGAAATGGTCTTCTGAAATTTAGACTGGATAAATAAAGGAATTGGAATTGATGCCGAATAAGTATCTCAGTTGATGACATTGTCCTTTTTGCCGAGAACCTTCATGAACTCCAAATAATGTTAGATGAACTGAAGGAAAGAAAACAAGGAAATTGGTCTTCACATGAACTTCAGTAAAACCAATGTCATGTACAACAACAATATTGAGGACAAAGACACAACAATCAAAATCGAAAATGCAGAACTAAAGAAAGTAAACCACTACATGTACTTAGGACAACGAATCTCCATGAAATCAGACAAAGAATCACCCTAGGATGGCAAGCCTTTAGCAGCGCAAGCTCAACCTTCAAGAACAAGAAAATCCTATTAGTTTTAAAAAGAAGGGTCTACAACCAATGCGTGCTCCCAATAAACACCTATGGAGCTGAAACATGGAACCTAACCAAAAGATTAGCTCTCACACAAAGAACCATGCAACATGCGCAGGAGATGATCATGCTTAACATCAGATGGAGAGATCACAAGAACAGCACATTATATTAGAAACAAACAGGGGTCAGACATATCATAAAAACCATAGCCAAAAACCATAGAAAACTCAAATGGCAATGGGTAGGCCATGTTGCAAGAATGGCAGACAACTGCTGGACATCACGATTCACAATGTGGATCTCCAAAGATCATATGTGAAATTGTGGCTGGCAAAAAATGAGATGACTTGACAATTTAGATAAGTTCAAAAGATAGTGGCACTGCAATTCCCTCGATCGAGAGGTCTAACAAATCTTGGGGAAGGTCTGTCCAACGACGGATGTTAAAAGGCTGATGATGATGAAATAATGCACTTGAAGGTTCCAACTGAAGGTAGAAACATGCTGATGTACTGGAAATTCTATACACACACATGTTGAGAAGAATTCACAAACAAAAAAAGAATTAAATATAAGAGTGAGGAAAGAGAAAAATTAGAAATTATAAAGGAGAGCAAAAGGTTAAAAACCAATCAAATATGGATGATAAAAGAAATGAAAAAGTAAACTCTTTCCAAAATGTAGAAAAACAAATTATATCAAAGTTTGAAATGTAAATTTGTTTTATAGATTATTCAGATCATTCACATTTTTTCAATGATTAATTAATTTGTTCCTGTTCAACAAAGAATTCCCCATATTACATTTTATTTAAAGCCGTAGAAATAATGTGAGATTAATTTTACCTCAAGTTTCATAAATTCAAATTTGAATCTTTTAATATTAAATATCAAAGATATAAAGATTATTAAAAACGAGACAGTTTATTTTATATGAAAATTATAAGAATAAAACTAAAAATTTTTATGTTGATTTAAACAAAAAGAAATGATAAAATTTGTATTATGCTTTTTCGTGAAAATGTTTTCTAAAAAGTTAAATATTTGCTTCTATTAGTGGGTGAAATTTGTATATATAAGCAGATTCCAAAGCTGTTTACAAAGCTTCACAAAGAACACATAAAAATGGCAAAAATACATGAGGAAATATTAAATTGCTTATTATCGATAAAAATCTAGTGTGAACAAAGGCCAGTCTGTGGATAAGCAGGCAGTGTTTGATAGTTAAATGTTGGCCACTTGTATAGGAAGAAGCACAGCCAGAGGTCATCACATGTCCTAACTTGACCAGGAATAACTTCATTATACCTATATTAGGAAGGGTAGTTCTGAATGTTGAGATCAGGCTGAAATAAATCATAGGTAATGAAACTTGGCAATTGGAATTCAGATTTGAAGCCAAACTTGATATCAGCAATCTGTACTGTGTCTGTGTCTGCGTCTACTTCATGATTGAACTCAAGAATGGCAACAGCCTAAAGGCACTGTTACTCTTAGTAAAGCAGTCAAAAGTAGATTTACATTTTTTGCTCAATCTAAAAGAGCAAAAGTCATGTCATTTTTTTTAAAAGTCTCCCTGAAATACTTTCCCTTATTTTGTACAAGTATGGCTTCCAACATAGTTAATCATTAGACATTATACTCTATTTAACATTGGAGAGAAATATTAGAATATACCAACATGATTTAAGAAACTATAAATTTGTTGCAAAATCTTTAATTTTAAGTATAAAAAGAAGATCGTGCTTAAAACAGGTTACTTGATTTATAATTGGTTCACAAAATAACAAAGTTATTTTTAGATGTGTCCACACATCTCTATAAGACATTTTTCCGTCGGTCCCTAATATGTTAAATATCAATTTACTCAGCCACATCATGTTGGATTTGTTAAGTATGTATCATGAGTTATTCCCCTTAGGTAGAAGACTTCCGCTAGGGGGCGCTATTTTACATTCTGGTCAATGAGCAGCCATTATTGTGTTATTAGTAGATCGGAGAGGACACAGGTGTTTGGTTGACCGTGGTCATTATATGAATAAAGGATCTTTGTAAGTACCTCTTCTGATCATTTTTTATTGGGAAACTTGATCACACATGCCTCCTCCTATTCTTCTATTCCTTCTCTTTGAAAGCCCTCCTCTTCTCCCTTTTTCACTGAGTGAAGAAAGATTCACAACTTTTCAGACTGTTTCAAGTCAGACTAGTCAATCTGGTGTACCATTCGTCACCTCCTCCTCTTTGGTCAAGAACGTAAGACATAATAATTTAAAAATTCAATTCTCTCACTCTCTCTGCGGCTTCCTCAGCAGCCAAGGGAAGTCGACGGCCTGAATCATAAAAAATCATTGTCGGGTTGAAACCGGTCATGGGACTAGAAATTTTGTTTGTTATTAAAATGAGTTTTTTGTTAAATAAAAGTTTGTTATTGCTGGAACATTTCATTAAAAAAGTTGGGTATCTCTAAGAAGTCCCTTGCTAATTGTAGGTTTCTAGTAATTGAGGCAACCACATGAACAGATATGGATGTAAGGATGGTGGACGCATTATTAAACTTATGGTTCTTGTATATTTTGTACTTTTTCAAGAGTCTCACACATACAAATGTTTCAGGACAACTTTTGAAATAGTATAATTGTTTTTGTTTTCAAATTCAAGCAAAATGCTTGATGCTCTATTTAAATTAACTCTTTAAATGAAAAGCATTAATATTTAAAAAGAATTATATTATATTAATTAAAAAGGGTGATAATTTGAATACATTTTTAATTACCTATTCAAAATAGGCAATATCTCTAGACAATATCTTCATAAATAGCCAAGAAAATCAAGAAATAATGGACATTTGGTGTGATGTCCAGATTGTGAAGATAGATAAATATTGGTGATAACCAAAAAACAGAAAAGATTAAATACAATATAAAACAAAGAAAATATTTGTTTAATAAATTCTAAAGCAAAGACAAATATTATAAACACTGAAATAATTGGAGAATGGCATAAAAATTTAATAAGAAAGATTTTTCTTTATCATAAATTGAACAAAAAAATCTTTTAAATGAAAAAAGAGGTATAATCGGTGAATAGATCTTAATGGGAAATCTTTCCTCAGCATATTAACAATTAAAAGGAAAAATCGGTATAGAATTTCTTAAAAAATAAATTAAATATTTGCATAAAGCTACTATCCTTAATAAATATTTACCATGGCATCAGTATTATAGAATATATTGCATAAAAATCTTGAATTACAATTTTTTAGTCTAGCTTTACATTTTATATTTTATCCAGTTTTTGAATTAGCAACTTATAGAGAACAACTTCTGTGTTTAGTCACTTAATTTTGTACTTTTCTTTATTAACAAATCATACAGATTATTTCATATACAGAATAGAGAAAGCGATCTTATTGCAGGCTTGATGCAAAGTTGAACTGATGAAAATAAGACAAAAAGGTGCGTATACAAAATATCAGAGCTGTAGATAAAAATTATCAAGTTGTTTCTAGATTCACAAAAAGTGAATCCTGATTTCATAAAATTACATTCTAGACAATTCATTTTAATATTTTTGACAAAATTAGAAAAATCTTTTGATAGTTTAAAAACAGATGTTTAAAAAATTGTACAAGTCTCAATGCATTTAATGAACTGTCCAGAAACTCAAAACTGATGCCAACACCAAAGGTATGAACAAAAAAGCAAATAAAATGAATAGGTGTTTACAATAAAAATGTTTATGAGACTGACCTTTTCAAATCTATCATATATATTTGAAAGGTCAAAAGACTTCAAACAATGACAGAGTTATACTAAAAAAAAGAGAAGCAGTTTTAAGGAAAGAACCAATTAATTTTAAGGAAAGAACCAATTAATTTTAAAGAGACTTTCCTGGCACTGTCTTTTGTAAAAAATATTTCTAACAAATCAAATAAAATTTTACGTCCATTCATGTGAATTAGTTTCAGACTCTTCACAATATATCTCTAAGGCAATTTAATTTTTTTCCAAATATCGGACAGAGTGAAAATGTGTAACTTGACTAGGAAGGAAATATGAAATAAAAAACTGCTACCATTTTGAATTCATTAATCATCCACTTAGGTTTCTGTATATGGGAAATCTTGTAGTGCATGAGTGTTCATTGCGATGGCAACAAGCCTTAGGGCTCTGTGCACAGCCACAGAGCTGGTTGCCATGCATCTGTGTTGAGTGTTCCACCTTTGAAATTGTGATTGTCTGCTGCAGTGTCTACTTGCATACCTTTTTTGCCAGTTATTCATTTTATTGCACCCTCATTCAGAAAACCTTGATGATAATAAGAAAATCAAGGCTTCAACTTTGGAAACCAAATACAAAATCACTAGAGAATATGAAAATGGCAAAATTGTCAAAGATATTTTTTATAAAGATTTGATTTGGTAAAGTCAACATTAAGCACAATTATAAAAGATAAAAAGAGAATTTTGGAGAAAGTGAAAGATGCACAGCCTATGAGTTGTACGTGGATATGAATAAAAGATGCTGACAGTTTAATTCCTCGAATGGAAAAACTTTTAACGGCATGGATAAATGACCAAACACAACATTTAGATATGCCAGTTAGTCAAGCAGCCATTTGTGCAAAAGCTCAAACCCTTTTCAAAACCCTTCAATAAAAAGAAAGAAATTCAAAGGAAACTTTTTTGGCAAGCAACAGTTGGTTTGATTGGTACAAAAGAAGAGCAAACTGGCATAGCATTAATGTTCAAGGAGAGTCGGGTTGTGCTGATGCAGAAGCTGCAAAAATTCCTTCAAGAATAAGAACAAATCATTGAAGAAGGTTTCACACCATCTTATATTTTTAATGTAAGTTTGGTTTAATGACAGATATTAACAGATTAAAAATGCAACAAAAGATTATGTACTTACAAGTCCTTTTATTCATATAATGACTGCGGTCAACCAAACATGTGTGTCCTTCTGAGCTCTTTATTCTACTCATCAACACAATACAATAATGGCTGCTCATTGACCAGAACGTAAAACAGCGCCCCCTAGCGGAAGTCTTCTGCCTAAGGGGAATAACTCATGATACGGGTCTTTTCTGGATACAAATGCCAGCCAGAAGTAATATCACCAAAGAAGAGTCAATGCCAGGCTTCAAACTGTCAACAGATAGGTTAACCGTGCTGCTCGGAGGAAATGCCAAATTAAAACCTATGCTAATTTATCATGCAGAAAACCAAGGAGCTCTCAAGGGAATAGCTAAAACAACACTCCCAGTCATTGGGAAGCACAATAAGAAAGCTTGATCAAAGCCACATTATTCAAGGAGTGGTTTTCACATAATTTTGTACTGGAAGTGAAAAGATATTGTAAAAATAAAGAAATTCCTTTCAATGTTCTGTTGCTAATGGATAATGCTCCCTCCCATCAAACATTTCTTAAACACCATCATCGTAACATCAACGTGATATTTCTGCCTCCAAACACCAATTTCATCTTGCAGCCAATGGACCAAGGAGTCATCGCAACATTCAAAGCTGACTATTGTTGCAACTGATAGAGAAGGTGGGCCATCAATTCAAGAATGTTGGAAAGACTTCAACATCTTGGATAGAGTGAAAATATTTTTTTAAAAGCTTGGGAGAAAATTAGTCAAAAAAACATGAAAGGAGTTTGGAAAAATATTTGTCAATTTTTTGAAAATTTTGAAGGGCTTGACAAACCTACAAAAATCATGCAAAATGAAAGTGAGACCATCGTAACCTTTGCTAACCGAATGAATTTTGAAATTTCAAATGATGACATTAATGTGTTGCTTAATGCTGATAATAAAGAAATAACAAATGGTTGAAATGGGAAAATTTGAAGAACAAGATGAAGATGAAACCACTGCTCCCATTCAGTGCTTAAGTTTAAAAGGACCCAATGAAGCTTTTAACCACATTGAAAAGGCAATCAAAATTTTTGAATCTGAAGATCCAAGTTATGGAAGAAGGACAAAAGTTGTTTCAGATTTACTGAAAGCAATGCTATCATGAAATTTATCATGAAAAGAAAAAGGATTCAACAAAGCAATTAACACTCAAATCCATCATTAAAAAATAAATGACAACCATCACAACAGAGGAGGAAGAGAATGTGTCATCATCACTGTTGGATAAATTTAAGGTTTTTAACACATTGTTACTTTTATGTCATTTTTTGTTCCTTCTAATTTTCAATATGTACTTTATTTCTTTTTCTCATTAAAATAATTGCTTGAACATTGTTATATTATTATTTATTTATATAGCAATTGAAAAATGTTATACATAATCTTTTCTACTTCGGAATGTAACCTTATTTAATGTATTGTTTTCAATGAATAATTATACCTCGCTTTAAAAACTATCATTAGGAACAAATTAGTTTGTAAAGGCGAGGTATATCTGTATTTTTAGAACCAACAGATTTGCATCTTTCGAAAAGAAATACTTTCAAACATTTCATAATTTTTCTTTCAATATTTATTTTTCTTTAACGTATCAAATCATTTTCATTGCCTCAAAGAGGATTTTTCTTACATTTGATTTTTTAATTTTATTTCAATGCTTTCATTTCTTAAATTTGTCTTAGTTTGCTTTTTATAAGGTCTATTTTTACTATTGTCGATTTTGTTTCATTACCATGCGTAAATTTGTACTTATATTTTCCTGCTTTCCTTTCATAATTTTGGTTTTAGCGTTTACATTTTTAATTCTATACTTTTACTATTTTCTATGGAGTTTTATTTTTTTACGTGTATTTCTTTAAATAAATTATTTCATACTTTGCCTGTTTTAAGGTTCGTTAGTCGATGCATTTTATGGTCATTCAATGTGAGTCTAGCATACTATTAACAGCAGTCCATGTGCTAACCCAAAATTCTCAACTTTTCCTACCAGATAACTAGATATTTTTTTCTTAAGTGCTTCATATTCTATTTTCTTACGTTTTTACATAATTTCATTTTTGCTTTACTATTTAGTCTGTCATATTTCCTGTTATACTATATATACAGTAATTCTCATTACCAAAGCCTATTGGTCCATAGATCGTAGCTCCCATACAAGTGACCTGCTCCTCATCCTCTCACTAAGGCACTTATAGTCGGTAGCCACACTGATGAGTCGTA
>VCCN01005374.1:4301446-4314800 GCA_006491835.1 Architeuthis dux | reverse complement strand
TAGAAAATACAATCATTTTGTTGTGATCCCATGCCAGCAACTTAACACACAAATATTCAAAGTTCATCTTGCAAACACATTCGAGATCAAAAGACAAAATATTCAACCAAATACATTAATTCAAGTATGTGAGTAGATGAACTCAATCATACAAAAGTCCTTAGTTATACAATTTCTCTATTACTACCCCCACCTTTTTTTAAACAGGTTAGGATAAAGGAACACAATAATTAATTAAAAGAAGAATGGTACAAAACTTCCAGTAACGATTGAGATGAGACAGTTTTCTTTATAAGACAATCAGCAAGTTGTCCATAAGATTTAATTCAGCATATTTGTTCCAGTTCTTGTCTCTCTAACATTTCTCTAAGAAATGCTAGATCAACACAAAGTCTTATCTTTTACAGCTTTTGTTGAATACAATGTTGTATGTAGACCTTTACTGTCAGTTTTAGCAATGATTTTAATGCATTTTTTTAAGTCATATAACATCTCTGATAGAAGGGATGATATTAATACAGCAGTATCAGTAGCATCTTGTAATGCCATACATTCAGCAGCTAATGTACTTCTCTAGCAATACGTTTTATCTTAGTTGAAGACCATGTAATAGGTGTACATTTACCATTAGAATCATATCAAAATATAATGTGACCCCCTTGTGATGAACCATCGGGCAGATTTCCATAGCTTGCATCCCTATATATAATTATTTTGGTAGTAGATAAATCTAATTTTGGAAATTTGATAGATACTCGGGAGGATTTAGCTTTTCTTATTACCTTAGCAGCTCTTTGAAGATCAACAACTTTAGCATTTTTAATAGAACATCACAATTCACAAGCATCAAAAGATAAATCTGGTCGACTTTGTGATGCTATCCAATTCAATTGACCACAAACACTTCAAGGTGTGAAAAGAAAAAAACTGAAAATATTCTACACAAGTGCGCACTGCAATAGACATTGGAAAATTGTACTGTGCCCATGTTTTATTGTCGTGTTTGGGGTTTTTGTTCAAAGAAAACATGTTTTATTGTTTGGTTAGGTTCAGATTGTTTGAAAAAAAAATTCTGTCAAACTGGCATCAGCACTGAGAGAAAGAGAAATTCACATCCGTGGTTTCCTACGGCAAACGGAAAGTAAGGGTCCAGTTTAACATTATAATTACATTGTAAATAGAAGCCCCCCACCCAGTTTGGTTTGATGGTCTAATAGATTGAGGGCACATAAAATTAAAGGAAAAACATTTTTTTTTTAATTTTCTTATTTTCATACTATATTTTCCACCCTAATTTGCAAGCTTCTATTTAGACATTTATTTATTTCAAATAAAAATCAGTGGAGGTACCAATGGCCAATCGCTGTAGGGTACCGGAGGCCTGTGCTACCTATCCTATGTTCAACCTGAGGTCAAGTTACTGTTATAGACACATTTTTAGCCCCCAGTCTCCCTGAAATACTGTCTGGCTTCCAACATAGTTAAACATTAGTAATTATACTTTATTTTAGATAGGAGAAAAATATTAGAAAAAAACAATATGATTTAAGCAACTATAAATTTGTTGCAAAATCTTTAATTTTTAGTATAAAAAGAAGATCGTGTTTAAAACAGTTTATTAATTTATAATTGGTTCACAAAATATCAAAGTTATTTTTCATATATTTTGTAATTTTTTTAAGTGTCAGACACATACAATATTTCATGACAACTTTTGAAATAGTATAATTGTTTTTGATTTCAAATTCAAGCAAAATGCTTGATGCACTAATTAAAATACCTCTTTAAATGAAATGCATTAATATTTTTTGAAAATTATATTATATTATTAACATGGAGATAATTTGAATACATTTTTAAGTACCTATTCAAAATAGGCAATATCTCTAGACTATAACTTCATAAATAATCAAGAAAATCAAGAAATAATGGACATTTGGTGTGATGTCCAGATTGAGAAGATAGATAAATATCAGTGATAACCAAAAAAACAGAAAAGATTAAATACAATATAAAACAAAGAAAATATTTGTTTCATAAATTCCAAAGCAAAGACATAAATATTATAAACACTGAAATAAATTAAATTGAAAAATGGCATAAAAATTTAATAAAAAAGATTTCTTTTGTTTTATCAGAAATTTTTAAAAAATCAAAAAATCAAAAAAAATCGAGAATACTATCTTTTAAATGAAAAAGGGGTATAATCGGTGAATAGATCTTAATGGGGAATCTTTCCTCAACATATTAACAATTAAAAGGAAAAATCTGATATAGAATTTCAATAAATCAAATATTTGCATAAAACTACTATCTTTAACAATAAATTTTCACCATGGCATCTGTATTATAGGAAACATTGCTTAAAGATGTTGAGTAACAATTTTTTGGAGAGAGAAGCAGGGTAGAGGTATGCAAATGGGTAGGGCGTGAAACAAAGATATTCACAAAAGGAGAACAGCTGAACTCGGTCATCGAGAAAGGCGGGAAAGTAAAATGAGGTGGAATTGAATTCACTTTCAAGCGTCTGTGAGCAGAAGATTATGTTAAGTGCCGGGGATGGTCTCTCATGCAACTCCCATGAGTTTTTTTCAGATACTCTAGATTTTCATCTCTAAATATATTATTAGCAAAGGAACAGGTATTTTACTAGTGTAATATAAATTTTATAAAAACCCTGATTAAATTGTTATAGTTAGTATGACAGAAAAACAATGAGTTATTCTGATTAATATAATTTATTTTTAATGAATTATCTTATTATTCGTAGTAATTCTTTCAAAGACAGTATTCATGTTCTTTTTGGCTAATAGCTTTAAAAAGTTTTCAGAGTTCAAATTCTTCATAGATATTTTTTGTTAACATTGCATTTTTTTCATAAATAAGAAAAGCCCCGTTATATAATATACATAAAAACAAAATTTTTCTGGTTAAGATATGAAAAGAGAGCAAACACCCAATAAAATATAAACATAACATTTTTAATGTCAATAGAATGTTTATTAAAATCTTAGAAAATAATTTAAAATCAATCAAGAAAATCAAAACCTTACAAGAATGGCCGATTATTACAGCACAGACAGCTTTAGGAAATAGCTTTATTGGCATACTAGAGTATTTATCAATAATGCAATTATTTAGTGAATAGATGATGGTCTTGGTAGTGACAAGATAACGATGTCAATAATGGCAGACAATCAAATCAAGAAATTCTGGAGCAAATAATAATGCAGCTAGCATTATTATGGCTCAAATGAGATCAGTGGGTGGTCTGAGATCAGACAACAAATAGACATTCCTTAAAAGAAACAAGAAATCTGAATCCCATAGCTCTGACAAATAAATTACATACTTGCGAAACAAAATCAAATTAAATATGGGGGAAATTTAGAAAATATAATGTCTGACATAAGATTGACCAACACCTTAAAAAAGGTCATAATAGCTACGGGCAACAGAATCTCAAATGAAAGCTTAGCTAACCTTCAAATACCAGAAAATGTAGACACCGGTAGACAAACTATCTTATGCATAAACATTGATCTGACACTCTCCTGTCATAAACCAATACCAATATATTGCATACATAATGAAGTTCTGTCGATGAATTGTAATGAAGATTACAAGTTTTCCCATAGATACATTTATAATATGTCTTTGCTAAAATGTTATACTAAAGCAAAATCTAAATATTTATTTTTTTTAAATATCAATTAACAAGTTTTTAAAAATAATTTTATAGTTTAAGTTTAGAATCATATAATCCAATTATTTTATTATAAAGAAAAAAAAATAATTATAAATATCTGGATATCATGAATTTTATTTTTCCTAATTTTTATGTTTATTTTGGAATATTTGGGGAAGTATAAACCAATGAAAGATTCCAGTCCAAAAATTCAGTTTTGAAATATTGCTTTTTGCATTTTTTAAAATGAAAGTTCAAGATGATTACCATACACATTCTAATCAGATATTTTAGAAGATTCTTTAAATTAACTAAATAGATATCAAAAATGTTTTAATCGATTCTTTCATCTAAAAAATAGTTTTTCCATTAATTTTATTTTAATATAGAAAATTAAGAACAAACAGGATCTTGCATGTAAAATCAATATGTTATGAATGTGAATTTATCCATAATCAAAAAATTATATTTTATGAAAATCAATATGCATTAAATATACAAATAGCAAATGAAAATCAAATGGAGAATCACCCTAGGATGGCAAGTCTTCGCAGAGCAGGCTCAACCTTCAAGAACAAGAAGATCCCATTAATTTTAAGAAGAAGGGTCTACAACCAATGCATCCTCCTGATAGTCACCACGAACATGAAACCTAACCAAAAGATTGGCTCTCAAACTAAGAACCATGCAACACGCACAGGAGAGGATAATGCTTAACATCACATGGAGTGATCACAAGACTGCACATTATATTAGAGAACAAACAGGGGTTAGAGATATCATAAAAACCATTAGAAAACTCAAGTGGCAAATGGCAGGCCATGTTGCAAGAATGTCTTACAACCGCTGGATATCACAATTAACAACGAGGATCCCCTGAGATCATATGCAAAATTGTGGCAGGCAAGAAATAAGATGGTGTGACAATTTATACAAGTTCAAAAGGGATTGGCACCGTGACACCCATGATTGAGGTCTGGCGGATCTTGGGGACGGTCTATATCCAACAATGGATGCTAAAAGACTGATTGATGATAAGGATGATTCCAACCTTTCTTCCTGTTCTTTTATGTCTAAGTGCAAAGTATTAGAATGATTGAGGTGAGGATTAGCTCATAGTCCACTCTGGCCATAAGCTTTTAGGAGTTGCTATGAAAATCAAATAATGAATATTGACTACAAAAACGGTTGTCGTCTGTCAATTAAATCAATTCCTATTTACTTGCAAGAACCAAGGAAATCAGCTTTACTTTACTTACTCACTTATTTCCTCATCCCCTCTTAGACAGAAATAATTGAACAAATATTTATTTATCAACACAGTAAACCCTCGATTTAATGGCCTAAGGGGGTAAGGGGTGTCAATGCTGAAAGTCCATTAAATCCAAATGTAACCTATGAGGCCATTTTTTACCACTTTTTTTTCCTTTAAGTATAAAAAAAAAGCTTTAATACAATATATAGTACTGTACCATTATTAAATTCTAATAAAAAATCTGTAATATTTACTTTTTTCGTAAGTGTAGTTCAGTAACCTTTTTGGCAGTGACCCGAAATCTTATCTAAAATCTATCATGGGGACCCATGTTCTCATAAAGATTTATTGTAAGCTTAATTAAAAAATATTGTTTATTATAAAAGAAAAATTACAGGTAATTCACAATATTTTATTAATGACTAATACACAGAAATAAAATAGAATATTTATGAAAAATGTCCATTAAATCCGAAATTCATTGTACTTGGATCCGTTAAATCAAGGATTTACTGTATTTTATAACTGATGATGGTGAAGAACTTAAGCATGGAAGACAGCCAAGAATGTGTTAATATTGGCGATATGCTCATTGGAAAGGTCCTTGATACAAAGTAATTAATCTTATATCAAAAGTAATATTATGCTATCATCTTCTATGATATTTGATAACGTAAGAAAGAAACAGCATGTAACTTTCTTCTTGTAGCATCTGTCATTTTTTCTATGTCCAACGATGGACGATGAAAGGCTGCTGCTGATGATGATGATGAAGAAAGTTACTCAATGTTTGTTGTACCTGTATTATTGAAGATAATATGGCAGATCTACATTCTAGAAAGAAAAAAGTCTATACACAGACAAAAATTATCAAAATCTTTCAGGTTTTCTGGTAAAATGATTTTACATATTTTATAAATTTTTCTTTTTTTTCCCTATTTCAAATCTCTTTGTCCATATATTAGTTTCAGTCTGATAGTAAGTAGAATGACATTATATGCTCCAAAATAAGTGAACGTCATTACTATGAGTTGTGGAACTTCTTAAAACCATTCAATTCGTGACACAGACAAAAAGAATTTCTTTTAGCAAAACTCAGAAACTGCCACATAGCTGCAGGATATCAGAATGAGGAGAAAAAATGTCAGTGTTCATTAATTTCTATTCTTGTACACTGCTATTTAGATAATTTTATTATACTAATAATAATAAAATAGAACTGTCTGATTCTATCAACATTACAATAAATTTGTAAAGGAAATATAAAAATCAAAATTGCAGACTCTTACATTTCAGAAGTTGAATAAAAAGGAAGTATCAGAAAACAATGTATTAAACTAATTACATAAATTCTCATAGATTTACTGACAAAAGAGAAATTATATATGTAATGCCTTATATACATTTACATTAATTTTTACTTATACTGATTTTTAAAAAGTTTTTGTCCTTGTCATCTAGTAATAAGTCAAAATAAATATCTCTATAATTCACCAAATGTCTGTTTGTCATTGCATAACTCAAGAACGGCCAGAGCTAAAGCTTCTGTGGTTACTAATGGGACCCTGGAGCATGTTTTTAGCAAGTTAGATTTTTAAAATTCCTCCAAAAAATAAGTTTTTAATGGGGAGGTTTAATTTATAATGTAAGTTCATCCTAAATTGGTCCTATATTTTGTGTCTGGTTGCATTCATGTTTACCTAAACATTTACTTACTATAACTCACCAAATGTATGTCCGTCCGTCTATCAGAACATAACTCAAGAACAGCCAGAGCTACAGCCACCAAATATTATGTGGTTACAAATGCGAACCCGGAGCATGTTTTTAGCAAGTTAGTTTTTGAAAATTCCAATACTTCTTAAGTTTTTAGTGGAGAATTTGATTTACAATGTAAGTATTCTGCTAAACTGGTCCCTTATTTTGTATCTGGCTGTGTTCACGCTTACCTAAAAATTTACTATTACTTAAATCACCAAATATCTGTCCGTCTGTCTGTATTAGCATAACTCAAGGACGGATAGAGCTATGGCCACCACATTTTCTGTGTTTACTAAGTGGACCCCCAGGCATGTTTTTCGCATATTAGTCTTTGAAAATTAAAAAAATAATAACGTGGGGTCTGCATTTGTGCTCTCCCCGATAATGATCAGATTTCCATGGCAATGTATTATATCAGTTGATCATTACAGGAATAACAATAGAATTAGTATATCAACAATTACAAATTCTTTGAGTTCCACTATACTTCAAAATGTAATGGGCAATACAATGAATGCAATCTTTTGGTATCTGTAGCGGTAACTCTGAGTTTGTGAAACCATTGCTGAAACTTAACTACATATAGATATTTTTTAAAAAGAAATTACAGTTTTTCATTGTAAACATATGCATCAAATAGTGAAACATGCATGACACATCGAAGGACCATTGGGACAAATATTTACAAGAGTTTTTTATGCATTTAATGTTTTGGATTACACCTTATTATCCACTGTACCAATGATAAATACATAATATAAATATTAATATATAATAATGATTAATAATATAAAAATAATTTTTTTTTATAAGTTGTATTCAATGGTGTTCCTGTTATAATATTTTTTTATGCTTTCCATTTTTCGGTAGATAAGGTGGCGATGATGTCACAAAGTCAGAGTTCCTGCAAAAGATTGCCAAAGAATTGCTTCAAATTTGTTTTGTTTAATCTATTTTAAATTTAATAATATGACATCAGTATAAGACAGCTTTAATAAACATTTTTTAAATAGGTGACATGTACAAAAGCAATTAGGATAAGCATGGTTATTGTATGGAATGCAGAAGTTGAAATGCCTTGCAATATCACATGATTGAAACCTCTCACATCTAGAAAAGGTGCGAGAAAACTGAATTAATTATTGAAGAAAAATTAAAACATATAAATGGAGTTCATCTTCTAAACATCTAATAAGTTTCTTTTTAGTTTGAAACTGTTAGTTTTTATATCAAGAAGAATTGAGAAAGTTGTTTGGACTACTGTATGCATTTTTTTGTTTTTGTTATTCCCATAATATTTCATCTATTCTACAGCTTTCTTCTGTAAGGAAAGAGAGACCTTCCTCATTAATTGTACAGCTGAAGAAGACAGTAGAATAGATCAGCCAAAATGTTGTGGTAACAGCAAAAGCAACAACAAAAACAGAATGAGTTCAATATCCAAACAATTCTTGAAATGGTAATGACTCTTCTCATATTTACAGAAGATTTCAATAAAAAGAACATTTGGCTGTTTCAAATTCTATCACAAATCCATTTATTGCCTGTTTTTACTTATAATTTTATAAAAGGAGAATATAATTCATCATGAATTTTTTAATTATTTTCCAAGATTAAAAAACAATTATTCTTAAACTTTAATTGAAGCTGAATTTGTGCCTTTACAAATATTGTCTATAGTAGTTAAAGTGATTTGACTACATGAAATTACATCAGAGTGTATGTGTGTACAGTGGGTGCAAAAAGTATTCAATACATTTCAAAAAGTTTATTTCAACATACTTATACACCTTCAAGATTGACAGAATTTCGATCAAAGATTTCTGATTTTTTTTCAATCTTGTTTCAATATCTTTTTTATTTTTGTATTTTTTAATCTTTGGTCCAAATTCTGTCAATTTTGAAGCTGTACAAGAATGTTAAAATGTATATTTTTAAAGGTATCAGATACTTTTTGCACTCACTGTATAAATAAATGCAAGCCAAAGCCATGGCCATGGCCAATGGCCAGTTAACTGAGGTTTAGGAATAATTGACAAGGAAATTGCTAATACTTATAGTAACGCAATCCAAATCATGGCCAATGGCCTGTTAACTGGGGTTTAGGAATAATTGACATAGAAATTGCAAATACTTACAGTAATTCTACTGATGATATACAAAGCCAACTATAACATTTACCTTGAATCTAGTAATAGTTCAGAAAAATTAGTTTAAACCGATGGAAAGTTTCTGCTGTTTGTGTAATTTCAGGTGTGGAAAATGTATAAAGATTATAGCAGAGATTTCCTGATCCTCTCTTTTATTAATGACAAATACTTAATAATATACTTGGATCTAGCATTGGTATGATATAGAAAGATGTTTTGTTGGTTTCAATTATTAGGATGGTGCAGAAATTTATAATGGGAACTTAAAAAATACCTTGCAACACACTGATGGCAACCATCCATTCACATCCGGGAATACTATGACCCTTCTCTCTTCCATAAAAAGGTGCAGTTTGGAGAATGCATCAACAAGGCTTAGGCAATTACTAGCTTCAGACTATCATTCAAAAGTAAGGGTTTTACAGTGTCCAACAATAAGCAATCTAACATGTACCGTCTACAGGTATTCAAAATAAAGTAAAAGATAAGAACTATGTTTAAAAACTTTCTTTTACTCATGATAGTTTTATTCTCAACCCATTAACTATGGGGCAAGTGTAATAGTTATCCATTGCAAGACAAAAGCACCTGTCCATTGCATCTGACTGATAGATAGTTGTAATCAATCACAATAAAATGGAGATTTTACTGAGTTAGCAATAGAACTGCAATTACTGAAATGGGTCATGGAAAGTTTGTGATATATAGCAACATGAAACAGAACTTGATCTAAACCAACAGACGTGGATGGAGTTATAAAGTCAGCACTCATTTTTTGATCATCAATACATACACCAATATATTAGATTATTGTAATGTTGAACTGCATAGCATAATCCTCACTCACTATTCACTGCTTAGCATTTTTAAGGAATTTATGATTGACTTCAACATTTTTTGAATTTTGCAATTGATCATTGACATCATTGGTGAAGATAAATAATACTAAAATATTTTAGTTAATATAAGTATCAGTTGATTTTTTGGATATAAAGATAGTAGAAAATGATTACATATTTTCAATAGGAACCAAGTCTTTGATTAATACTAAAATAATGTGTTTTAGATCATATTTGGAACAGACACTTTTGTAAAAATGCAATTCACATTTAAAAATTGGCTGAAAATTTGACGAGGAAGGCCAAAAACAAAAGAATCTGTGTTTTTGAAAAAATATTGGCTCTAAAGACTAGAGATTTCATGTAAGAAAACTTTGGGTGGGTTACTAATTGCCAATTTTTTAATGTTAATTGCATTTTTACAAAAGTGTTTGTTCCAAATGTGATCTAAAACACATTATCTAATGGGTGTAAGCCATGTTTGATATTGTTGTTTTAAGTAAACGTACATGTAATTTGTGAAAATGCCTTTAAATAACGATAAAATTACCAATTTTTGTAGTAAAAATGCTGATATGCTATAGAAAAAAAACTTGATCTGATGGACAAAAACCGATGCGATTTTTAAATCAGCACCAGAAAAATAGTTTAAAAACAGGTATCAGAATGAAAACAACAGTCAGGTCATATAATGTTGTAGGCCTGTTTAATCTTAGTTGTCAACACCCATGGAATTTCCATGGGTCCAGCTAGTTTGAAATAAAATAAAGATGATTTTTGTTTTGTTTACTGAAGTTGCTTTGGGAAGTTTTATCATACTTTTTAAACTTCTTGTAGACATAAATGTTACCTTTGCATGAAAGACAAAGATAATGCTTGCCCTTTATTCCAAGAACAAATACTACTTTGAGTAAATGAAACAAGTTTGCCTGTTTCAGAAGCCTATCTAGCAACAGTGTGATAAGAAATCTTGCAGACAGTTAAATAAACAGTATTGCCTTATGTCATGAGCAAAAGACTGTTCCTGAAAAGAAAAAGAAATAGGTTATTCCAACATCACTTGAATGACTAGAACTACCATAGAAATGTTTCAATTTCTTACTTTTAAATGATTTGATCAAATACAAACTTACATTTCTTTGCAACTACCTCTTCCATACATTATCAAAATAAGTTAATAATTGATTTACTAAGACAAACATACCAGGATATTTTACAATATATTTACATTATTATATGAAAGAAAAAAAGCTGCATTTTGCTTTTTCTACTGAGGCTTTACTTGCTCAGCATTATTAATTTTGGATATCTGGCACAGTTTTATTGTGCAAAATTTACACAAGTTACTAATAACAAAATAGTTTCTACACATATTTGCTAAATGAAGAACATTCAAATAAATTAATATTAATATCCACAGTTCTCTGATTGGTACATCAGTTGGAAGATCATAATGAGAAATTGATTTTTCTATCAGAACAACTTAGTCCAAGAACTTTAGCACAATTACTATGTCAACTTTAATTAACTTATTAATTTAAATGAGCTGAATTTGGCAGGATAGTTGCAACATTATACCAGGAACACTATACTAAAAATCCCTGGAATCCCAATGGAGCTTCACAAGAAATCCAACATGGTGTTCAAGATGGCCACTGTATTTAGACAAAATATTAAAATAGTCATAAAATTGCAACCAAACCTGATATCCATATGATTTAGGGGTCTATTTCCAAGTTTTAGAGGTTGGAAAATTGATTAAAACCCACCCTGATGTGATATCTTTGAAGGATAGGGTCACAAATTCAATATGGATCCTAAGATGGCTGCCGTATCTGGGCAAAATATCTATGTTTCAATGGTTGCGCAATTGATTTCAACCCATTATATTGGGGCCATGTTTATGATTAGTCTCCAAAACTAAATACGGCTCCCGAAATAGCCATCAGTAGAAACCATATTTTTGGAATTTCAGTCAGAAAAAGACAACCTGATAATTTTGGTATACAGTATATAGTTGAGAAAATAGGCAATTTGATAAAATGAATTATATTAGGGTTTAAGAAGCATTTCACAGTAAAAACTAGAGAAAAGCCATTAATTCTCACCCTCTTCATCAGTAATAATTGGGTAAATATTCTGACATGTCTGATCATTACAATGGCTACACATCAGTGTACAATGTAACCAAGCTTTTCAGCAACCTCAAGATTTCAGACAAACTGTTTTGCAGCCACAAGCAATCAAATTCAGAACGCTGTCAGGAGCAACCCAATCTAACAAATACTTTACTGAGATTTGATGAAGACCCAACTATCTTTGTAGCCTTTATAGTGGTTGGACAAAAGTGACAGGACAGCATTCAAGATAATGCTTCTCAGAAAGTGACTGTACAAAAGATAGAGCAGTGATTTGGTCTTGTTTAATAAAAGGAAATAATTACCAATTTTAATCCTGAAGTTTCAGATTTTTTATAATATTTGACAGGGATATCCCCATATGATCCTGTGAATTCTACATTTGTTTAGTTCTGTTGAACGTTTCAAGACTTCTTGTGCAACTGATCCTGATGGGATGACACATGCTATACCTCCTGTAGTGTGAAATGTGTTGTGACCAGTTAGTGTTGCCACATTGAAATCAGCATTATCTGTGTAAAACCACTTACTTCATAAGATGGTTCTGATCCATCCAAAAAAGAATTGTTTAATCTTTGTATGTCTTTATAACTGTCAGAGAATTACAAACTAATGAGTATATCTATGAGCTCACAGGATGCATTCTTCCTATGGACATATATGTCGATGGAGAGTAAATTTGGAGAAATGAATGATCTTGGTTGGCATGCTGAGGTAATACTATGTGCAATCACTGTTATTTTCCGGTCAGTGCTGGAAAGGGAATCAGCTGATCCTTTGATAACACCTTGCAATAAACCCAGCAATGATTTTGGAACCATTGCATCGCTTTCACTGAGATCAGTAATAGGCCAGGGGCCAGCAGGGCCTACCATGCACCCCCTGATCCTATTACTAGGAAACCAAAATGTTCCTTAGGATGTCCTCTTTCAGAAAAAAGATGTTTCCAAGAAAAAGGTTGGGAAGAACTACAACATTTGCATAAAACAAAATGGCCGCCAGTACACACCAAAAAAACTTTCATATCTCGTCTCCCAGTTGACATATAGGAGTACTTTAACGGGCTAATCATGGTTTTCAGACATGTGGAATTCAAAAATACACTTTATTTTACTATAAAAGTAATTCATTTATAGGTATTTCAGTATTTTACAATGATATTTGTATACTTTAAAGGTCAAAGTCTATGGAGTGCGGATTTAATTCATGAAGTAGATATATACATATATATATATTGTTAGAAAGAGAATTTTATCAGCTGTCCAGTGTATGTTCACAATTTGTATCTGTTGGGCTTAAAACATTACAGCCCAAAACATGAAGCTAAGTATTCAGCATTTTACAAGAAAACTTCAAAGTACACAGTCTAAAGTCAATGGATTATGGAATTAATTCTGAATGGAGGTATACACATATATATGTCGTTAGAAAGAGAATTTCCTCAGCTTTCCAACAGTGTCAATTTGTAACTTAATTTTAACTTTATAGTCCACATTCTATGGATTGTGGAGTTAATTCTTGAT
>VCCN01005374.1:4285286-4299652 GCA_006491835.1 Architeuthis dux | reverse complement strand
TTGTGATCAGTATCATGAAAACTAAATACAAATTCTTTCCCTTGCTGTCCAGTTAAAATAAGATTGTCTCCAACGTGGTCTTCTAGTTCATTTTTAAGATGTTGAAAACCATAACCCGCTTCTCCTGAAAGAGTCATTGTGCAGAGAAGTGATTTATTATGATGAATACTGACATTCTCTGTTATTTTCCAGATACTGACATAATTCTTCAAATGCTCTGGCTTTGTGTAATCAATTTACCTGGCATTGTTAGATTTTGTGGCATTCAAACCATTTACAAGGTTGGAGTCTGGGCACATTTGCGATTTTCCTTCTTCTGCCACTAAATCATGAGCCACCTGGTTTATCACTTTTACTGCCATGCCCCACTTATAATTTCTTTTGTATGCTTTTTTATAACATTATGGTTTTTGAACAGAATAAGCAATCTTCTTTGGTATTGGATGGAGGTATAACTGATCATAATGTGCTTCACTTGGAGGTAGAGCAACTCTCTTCTTCTTCCCTTTTCCTCTTGAAACTCACTTTACTTGACTTCCGGCTATAATATTTCCATCACCTTTCATGAACAAAGAAAGGGATAACCTTATTCTCCAATACAGCAGGAAGCCCATCCTCATGCTAGCACTTATCAGAGTTGACAGACCTTCTAATTGATACCAGGGTTGATGACTCATCCTCACCACAGAGGATACTTATATCAGTTGCAATTTTAGTTTTATCCCATGCGACAAACTCTAGAATATGACAAGTTTATGATCAATGATATAGAAATTTCAACTAAAAATAAGTTAAAGAATAAATATGACAAAAAGCAGGAAAACTTCTAGCAAGGTCAATAATATATTATAGGACAGGCCGAGGGTATATGCTTTTACCACCTGAACCATTAATACACACTATTGCTATATGGGATACAATCAGATTCAGCTATGGTAGCCTACACATTGGCCGATCGATCATCTTACATCAGTTAGGTCGTGTGCGATCTGTACACCCTTCGGGTGTCTTCAGCCCTGTCACTCTTGGCCCGACTCTACCCGTGTTGTCACATCCTGTCAATTCAGGTACGGTTGTCTTACAGAATTTGAAAAATCATTTGGAACACTACCTACTACTAACAATGGGAGCTAATACAAAACCCCATGCTGTGTTTCACAGCAATGATGTCACCAGTGTGCACTGGTTGTGCTAGAACATACACTCCTTTGTAATTCATATTGTGAGAACAACTCCTAGACTATCAGTCTGAATGCAATATACTTTGATTTGAATTGCAATACACTCTAATTTGAGTTGATTTCACAAAACTTACCCACAAGCTTGGTTGCTGCAGTCACAATGCTCCAATTTATTGTGCGCACTACGGTCATCAAATCTCAACTTTTTGGTAAATATCTAAAAAAGCCCCACTGGGATTTTAGGGGAATTTGGTATATTATTCAAGAAACCAATAGCTATCATTGATGAAAAAATTGGCTTGTTAGGATTAATCTTAAAGCTGACTATAGTATTTATGCTAAAATTCTTGGACTACCAGATATGGCAGCTATCTTGGGAGTTGAATTTATGACCCTATCTTTCAAAAATCTCACATCATGGTGGGTTTTAATCAATTTTCCAACCTCCAAAACATAGAAATAGACCCCCCAAACCATATTCATATCATGTTTGGTTGCAATTTTATGACTATTTCAATATTTTGTCTAAATTCGGCAGCCATCTTAAATGCCATGTTGGATTTCTCAGGAAGCTCCATTGGGATTCCAGGGGATTTTTAGTATAGTGTTTCTAGTGTCATTTTGCAACTATCCGGCAAAAATCAGCTTCTTTAGATTAATTTTCATGTTTGGACCTAATGCTCCTGGACTAACTGTTATAGTTAATAAGGTAAGTTAGAGTTGCCATACATCTGGATTTTCCTGGACATGTCCTCCATTTATATCATGAAATCTTCATTCAGAAGGAATTATTAAAATTCTTCAGCCCACAAAACTAATTAATATCACAGCTGCTTCAAGGCTACATAGCACCAAAGTGTATGTCGGGCAGGGGTGGATGCCTTTGGGAACATCCTCTTTTTTGAATGTTCAGATCTGACAACCCTAAGATAAGTCCAAAGACGTTACTTTTACTGTATGAAACATAGAGAAGAAAATAAAAAAGAATTCTAATATAGGTACAGACTGTATCAAAACAACTCTTAGTTGAAGCATTGCTTCTCAAACTGGAGTAGGGTGATTATTTGATAAAAAAATGAAAATAGTCAGGTAATATAACTCCATACAATGTATTTGTTTTTCATTTAGTACTTGCATTTTAATGTAGTGAATACAGACTATTCAGAAAAAAATGGAAAAAGCTAGAGATTTCAAATCTAATTACATTTAGACATTCACTGCATGAATTTATCAGCCAAATTCTGTCAAGATTTCTTGAACTATTCTTAAATTATTTTTACAAAACATACATGACCAATAATAAGATGCTTTTACTGTATTATATCAGTATAGACAGCAGAAATGACTCTCTTTAACATTATATAAAAGAAAAATATTCAGTTTTCAATAATTTCTTGATTTTGTTTTTTTGAATTAACATGTAAATACACAATAAGAATACTGGAAAGAATAGCTAATAAAAGTGAATGTCTTCAAGCTTGTATTGTTAAGTGCAAGTCTGTTGTATATTACTAATATACCTTTTTGGAAATTTTGGTTGTAAGAAATTTCTTGCTAAAACTTTTGACAATCTTCTGATTTGTAAAGATAGTGACAGAGGAATCTAAAGCTAAATCAAAATTTGAAAAAAAACAACCTACACAATACAAATATGCAGTAATTTTTTCTCTAAATTTTGAATCAAAGTAGACTTCTGAGTATATTGAAAGTATATTTAAAATAGAAGTTCAGATTTTAAAGTTAACCCATTAACTGAGGAAGGTGGCAATTTCAATAGTTATACATTGCAATGTAAAAGCCGTTATCCATTGCAAGGTAAAAGCCCTGACTCACAGATAGAACTGAATTGCCATCAATCATAATGAAATGGAAATTTTATTGAGTTAGCCATAGAACTGCAATGATGGAGATTTCTGTCATTTGCAGTTAATGGATTAATCATTTACTAAACAATCTTCTCACATACAATAAGATGGTTGAAGCTATTCCTTTGCTAATTTAAATATTAAGAATAACTTCATTTTCTGATTAAATGCATATTTATTAGTCATACTTATTGTACAAGAGTGAAAAGATTAAAATTCAGTACTGTTCCCATACTGAACTTACAGGATTAACAGTAACTCAAACATGCTTTGTAGAAGATCGCATATTTATTAACTTTCAAATGTTTGTCTTGGAAAGGATCTTGTCTTTATTGAAAGTGAAACTTAAATATGCCTACATTATCATTTCACACTATATGTGAAGAAAAATAGTTTACATTTTCATATTTTATTTTTGGTTTTAAAAAAAGTAGAGACTATTACATTTTCTCCTAATCAAAAGTATTTTATACTTATGGAACTCTTTATTCATTAATATTGTAAATACCAAGATCCTTTTCATCATTTACAATATCTAGTATATTTCTATTCATACAGTAATTGTAACAGGAATTTCTATTTCCCACGTGTAACACCTTACATTTATCTTTATTAGCTTTTAATGAAGATAAATGTAAGGTGTTACATGTAGGAAATAGAAATTTGTATTACAATTACTGTATGAACGGAAATATACTAGATATTGTAAATGATGAAAAGGATCTAGGTATCATAGTAACTAATAAACTATCATTCTCCAAGTATATTGCCAGTGCTGCTTGCTAAGGCGAACAGGGTGCTAGGACTGATTAAGCACACCTTTTCATATATAGACAAGGACTCGTTCGTTATACTATATAAGTCTCATGTCCGTCCATATAATGTTGTCTTGTGTTTAGTGTCTTTGTTCACTTTGTTGGTCTTTCTGTTTTAGCTGTGTGATGTTTGAACGTGTTTGGTTTGTAACCGTGTTTAGCGTGTTAAGAAAAGAAGACAGAACAAGAGGCACGTGTTGACAGGGCTGTTTGCCTGTGAAGAACTGCGCCTTCCCCGTTCCCACTTCCAGGGATGCTTTTCTGGGACCGGAAATGGAATGGGGGCTGCTGGGAGTATTGCGCACAGGCCTGGTCACCATACTTGGAGAGAGATAAAAATCTTTAAGAAAATGTCCAGAGTCGTGCAACTTAGTACCGGAATTAAAAAGTATGAGTTATGAGGATAGGCTAAAAGTGTTAGGGTTAACATCGTTAGAAAATAGGAGGAATCAGGGAGACTTAATAGAAATGTTCAAGATTGTACATTGTTTAGAAGTAGTAAACCCTGATGTATTCTTTGCTAGAAGGGGGTACACAGGACTGAGAGCCTTACATATAGGGTAGAAGCAAATAGAAGTAGATTGAATATCAGAAAATTCTTTTTTAGCAATAGAGTGGTAGGACTTTGAAATAGATTACAGGAATATGTAGTGCTATCAATAGATGTAAATGATTTTAAGAGGAATTATGATGTTTACTACACCACCACAAAATGTTTAATGGCCTAGACATTGTGCAAATATGATTGTTATGGGTGCTTGTATATACAAACTATATCCTTTTTTTTCACACTAAAATAAAATGTTCTAATAGAGCAGATTATGCAAAGATAAAACTAGTAACACATACCAAACCTAATTAAACTTACTGACTGAATGCAGTGAAACAAGAAAAAAGTCAAGATTACTATAAAAAATAAGTTGATGAATAAGGAATATACAGCTGCACTATCAGATTAACAATTTTGATACACTAAGTTAACACTCCTATTTTGGTCCTCCTGATAAACTTACATGAAGAAGACTAAGTGTATCACAACTAATAGAAACACATTTACAGCATTTGTTTGTATAACAAAATCAAAGATAAATCTTTAGTACATTTAAAACTAAAATAAAAACTTTCAGTTTGCAACATTAAACTGTTCTCCTTAGTATATTTATTGATTGAACAGATATATTTCGGCTTGACAGACCATTTTCAATGTTCAGTAGACAAATTCTACTCAAATTCTGATTATGCATCCAGATCATTTTTTTTTAAAAATCTGTTGGAAACTATTTCGAAACTTTGTTCCAAAACGTGCTGTCATGATTTAAATCGACGTAACACAAATGCCATCAAAAACATGCTCAGAAGCCTGCTGAATCAGCAATAAATATTGTCAACAAAATCCCTTGAACTTCCAAGACTAGCCCCCCTCCTTTTCCCTGCATTTGATAATTTTCTTGTAGCTTTAAAGAGAAATCTCTTAAATAAATTTCAGTACAAATACTTAACATTCAAAATGGGTTCCTTTAGATTTCTGTGCAATAATTTTTATAAATATTTAGAAATTAGCATAAAGCAGTAATAATTAGAATCAGTGTGCATGCAATTCATGATTTAAACACATTAACACAATTGATTGCCTATAATAATGTGGCTTTGAAAATGGGGTTTTATTGAGATATAGTTTTGCATATTTTGCTATATAAATTATCAGGTATCATTTCATTGTTACAAATATTTCAGTAAGAAATTGTGAAATCTTATTTTAAATTCAGCCTTATACGGCCTTGATGTAACTTGGCAAACAATCAAAGGAGACCTTACTGCACATGTATGAACATATACTCTCCCATGGGATTTACTCAGCCGACAGTGAGATGCTATTGAGTGAGTTTGTGTTCTGTTTGACCATCACATTCATAATGATTGAGCGAGTCATTCTTCACATCTCGTGAAGGGTTTTTTGGTAAAACATCACTTCACCCAGGTCTGTCAGCCTCCCTCCAGTCAGCATTTGGCTCCCTGCAACTTCTAGATTTTCCCAAAGAGATTTCAGTCCGTGGACGAGATTAAGGAGTATGCGACAAGGCAGCTGATGGTGATCCCAAAAGAGGATTTTGCATACTGTTTTGAAAAGTAGAAAGGATGTAGGGATAAGTGAGCTCCCAAGCGGCCACTGCCCTAGTTAGACTATTTTTTCGTTAATATTAAATGGCTGGATACTTTGCAGACAGGCTTAGTATATATATATATATATATATATATGGTGTACAGTAGGATAAGGGTTATCCGACATAATGATGATAGGAAAAGACAATGTGGAGACTCAGAATAATTTACAAAAAATGATTTATTACCTAACATGTTTCAGCTGAGAAATTCGGCCGTTGTCAAAAATGTCTGGAGAAACAGTGTGTCCTACTTCATGTATTTGAATTCTGAGCATGTAGGCTTTATCAGCAGTGTAGAAACTCATGGGATGTGTGTTTGGTGGTGTGCCTTTTTGTCCTGTGTGTGTACTCAGAATTCAAATACAGAACTTCGGACTAAGTAGGACTCACTCTTTCTCCAGACACCATTGACAACAACCGGATTTCTCGGCTGAAACATGTCAGGTAATAAATCATTTTTTGTAAATTATTCTGAGTCTCCACATTGTCTTTTCCTATCATCATCATCATATATATATATATATATATTATAGACAGTGTTGAAAACTTTGAGGTATGTGAATTAAGAAAAGTAAACAGAAACTGATTACTGCCTTAAGCAATCATTATTATTTCTTGAAAAAAATATTAAGAGAAACTGTGATAGAACATATAGAGCTTCTTCACATTGAAACCTTTGCTAAATAATCAATGAAAGATGCTATTTGTTAAATCAGTCTTTTGTTAACTAAACTGCTTTGGCAGCATCTTCAGCACATTTACTTAACAGTGACAAAGAAGTATAGACCTCTTGATTTATAACTTGAAATCTGCAAGTGGTATTCAACACAATTATTGAAAATGAGAGTGAAAATCTCAAGGAATATCAATAGAATGAAAGGAGTCGAGAGCTCAAGAAGAAAGAGTGATCTAAGCATAGCGGGAAAGATGTGGTTAAGTGTGTTGAATGAGCATCTCAAGAGGCCATATGATGGCAAGACATAATGGCTAGTTTCTCTGCAAAATATGGATTAGTGACATTGAATAAGTGAAGATAATACTGAAGAGCTGCAAAGAATAAAGGTAGTTGACTTGTTCATGTGGCTATTCTGAAAGTATGGTCTTGAAGGGGATCCGCTATCACAATTTTTACAACCAACTAGAATGTTCAAAGAAAAGTTATTTTTGCTTCAGAACTTGTGTAAGAAAGAAGAAAACAATGGAGAATGCTGTGACATGTGCAGTTGATTGTTCAGAGAGAAGAGATTAAGACAAGATGTGACAGCAACAAAGAAGTAAAAAGGTTAAAGTGTTTTAACAAGTAAATAAAGAAAGTAAACATTGGAGACAATGATACTGATAAGAACAGAGAAGAACAGAGAAGAACATTTTTAAAGTTGTTCACAATGTTCCAAAGGTCATCTATTCTATTGAGATAGGAAGAATTTTGAATTTTGGACCAGTTTCTGTCAGCTTAAGTTAGGAATAAGAAATAAAAAGTAAAGAAAAACACTGCTTGTCATACTGTAGTGTACCAGGAAACATTATTAATAGGAAGTAAAGTAGAGAATTAATTCTGAGCCAGGCTTACCTTGCATTTTGGTCAAATCTATATCTTAACCACTTTTGCTAAGACAGGTAAATTCAGATACTTTAACTCAAAACCAATCCATACTATTTCTTTGTATTTAAATTCTCCTTTAATGACTATATCGGAGAGTAAATACAAAATAATTATTCATATACAAAGAAAATTTAGCATATTAGAATGTGATAAAATAATCAAAATTGAAACTTATCTTCAAAGTGAATATATGAACATGAAGTTAATTTTAATAATTAATGAATGATAAAAAGATAAATTATTTTGAAGTTATGTGAAATATGAATGTATTAAACATACATATTACAAAATTTAGGTATACCAAGTTTAGTACATATATCTGTGTGCATATGTGAGAATGAAAATTACAAGTCAGTTTAATAACATGATTTCAAAATACACTAATCCTGTTAATTACCATACTAACTAGTAACTACATAACCATGTACTTGGCATAGTATTAACGGTAGAAGTGGAATAGCAGAATGTATGAGAAACTTTCTTGAGACAAAAGTTTGAAGTTTGAAATTTAGCAAAAGTTTCATCTGCTTTTTAAAAAAATAATCCATCAAAGGAAAACGGAATGGTATTTTACTGATGGAGCTCAGATGCATGACTATAAATTACTTGTCCGAATGAAGTGAAACTGGCTATTAATGAAGATTTCTGTACAATTTTTTTAGTCTATTTTCTTCTTTGCATTGTTGTTTAATGGAAACTTTTTTGTTTATTTCTTCAAGACGTTCCCATGTCATTGGTATCAGAAATAAACCATCTATATGGGAGACTTGTGAAAAAAATCTCTTCAATACGGGAGACTTGTGAAAAAAATCTCTTCAATACGGGAGACTTGTGAAAAAAATCTTTTCAATACGAGGAGACTTGTGAAAAAAATCTCTTCAATAGGAGGAGACTTGTGAAAAAAATCTCTTCAATAGGAGGAGACTTGTGAAAAAAATCTCTTCAATAGGAGGAAACTTGTGAAAAAAATCTCTTCAATATGGGAGACGATAAAAAATCTTGTCCGAGTGTAAGAGAGAGATTGATTTAACCTCCTCTCTCTCATCACCATACTTAATGTCAATCATCAGTGACAGCTGCTGCTGATTGAAACAAAAATGTGATATCGAGCTAAAAAAGTGTATATCTTTTTATCGTAATCTTCGTAATCATGGTTGGACCACATTTTTTTAACCTCATTTGTAGCAAAGCCAACTGTAGACCGAGTTCCGCAATGCTTCGCTCAGAATAAAATATAAGAATAAACCCAATTTAAAAGGTTAATAGACAAAGGTATTAATGGTGACTGAGAAACTGCTGATTTTAATTACAATGGAATCATGTTAAATTGTTTGGCACTTGTGAAATAATAATGCGAGATTCAAGTTAATTGCCTTGAATAGTAATTTTTTGTTTTTACATCCTTATCATGCAGATCATGGGAAGGGTTACTGCTTTCCAGCTGTTCCAAATATGGTATTAACAGTGTTTTCAGTGAGGCATGCTCATTTCATCAGCAAAATATAAAGAATGTGAATTTGTAACAAAGAACCATCTCTTGCAATTTATTATACTCTATGTGAGCTGCGTATGCAACAGAGTATTATTGGTCTTTTGTACAAATTGAACAGCTGGAATTCAAACCTTTCAAAATTAGATCCTGAAGCTTCTGAATGTTGAATTGTGTACCTGTGGATTTGGAACAATGATTACACTGAAATTAAAATTTTAATAATCATATTGTTTTTTGTTTTTTTTCTCGCCTTGATTCTCAGCTAAGCTTAAAAAATGAAATAAGGTGATTTTAGATTCATAAAAGAAAAAAAGATGTTATTTATCTCCCTCATGTTTATAGTAAAATCTCTCTTATCAATTTCTATAAACATCACTATTAAAGCATGTGTTTATACTTTAACTGGCTGAATACTATATTTTGGGATGAGATATTTTTGCAAGAAATAAAACATACTGTTCAAAATATAACTGGTGAGAGATAAAAGGCTTACAAAATAATATTGTGCCATGTTATCAATATATAAAAGTAAATGGTAAAGGATCAAGATATACAGCAGAAACACTTGAATTGAGATAATTCAAATAGAAATGAGTAGAAAATGTGATATTTAAAGGAAAGGGGCCTTTCTTAAAGATGATTTTCATGCAGTTCAACTAATTAGATCAAATGTTTTTTATTTGGAACCAAAATAGACTATTCCTGATGTATATAATTAGTTTGATATTTTCTAATAAATACTATAGTTCTAAGAAGTGTACAACTATTCAAACTTTTGCAATTTAAAAGGTGATGTTTTTTTTAGCAAATTTTATCATTTTTAAAACATTTTAGGCTATTAAAATATAATAATGAATATTATAATAATGAATATTATAATAATGAAGACTATTGTTTTACTTCAAAATATGACTTTAATTCAAAATATTCCAATAATGTACATATCACTTATTAAAATTTTCTTCAATATAATAGAGTATTCTTTTGATCATATATTTTAATATACATTTTAAGACATATATAGTGTATTGTAAGAATTTTTACAATGTTTGATTCTTACTTTGATTTTATTTCTAAACACATACATATATTCAAAAGATGTGTAGATAAAAACCAGTGTATTTATCCCAACAACTAGTGCAAAAAAGCCTAAAACAAACAACATTAAACTAATACACCTTATAAAAATTGCAGGTCCCCAACAGTTTCTTTTCTCCAAATCACTTGATTATGAATGTTAATACCATTTATCCTGGTTATATTTTAGCTGTGAATCATAAAATGTTTTAAGCTAGTTAGAATAGTGAAGTTGAAAATAATAACAGCTTAAAATAAAGTTTAATTTTTATATAAATTCTAATGTTACAAATTAACATATAAATTGAATCAATAATATAAATTCAACAAATTTTATTAAATCTTTAATAATTTTTCAGAAAAAACACCAAAATGACTTAAATCATTTTTTCTAAATTCTGCATGATATACTTGAGTATTTCTCTGTGCAATGAAGGCTGTAATGCTACCAAACAAAATTTACATAAAAAAAGTTATCACCAAATAAACCAATCCCAAATGGATCAAATAGCAAATTATTCCAGATGAATATATTCTAGTAGGAGTACCTAATGATTCCAACTGTTCTGATGAATGGTAATGCGAGGCAGATATGGACCATAAAGCAGATTAGGAGAATGTGATAGAAAATGAATTTTGACTTGGAGTTACTAAGTAGCAGTATGGCAACTAACAAGGAAAAAGAAGAGTAGCTTCCAAATACACAGCAATATTTCTGACATTTTGCAATCAGAAACATTTGCAATTGGTTATATATCACTGCACCCAAGTCCAAAATATTTCTGAAGTGTGAAAATAACCAACACAGCAATGTCTATCAGCTCAGATCTTTCAATATTTAAAAACATCATCTTGATGTTTTTGATTTTACATCGCCACGTAGTATAACAAACTCACAATGAAATTTAATCTGATATACCTAAACCCATTCACAGAATCACATCATCATCAGTCATTATAAGTCAACTGCTGGACAAAGGCTTTTCCTATTTCCTTCCATGACGACCTAGATTGTGCTAACCCCTGCCACGTCACACAAACTTCTTTTTATTGTCACTTGCAGATAGTATACTTAGATTCTTCAGTATCCAACAATGTAGAGATTTAATGAATTTAGTCATAATAGTGGAGCACTCACTGAGGGGAAAACTTACTTGCAATAGCCTGTGAGATTAGCTTGCTAACCATCACTTTATGTCAAGTGCCCAATATCCTACTATCATCATCATCATCCGTTATAAGTCCACTGCTGGACAAAGACCTTTCCCATCTCCTTCCTATCTTGTGCTAATCTCTGCCAAGTCTTACCGGCAAACTTTTCTATCTCGTCCCTCCATCTTGTGTCTGGTCTTTTCCTACTGCGTTTACTCTCCCATGGGCACCAATCGGTTAGTCTTTTACCCCATCTATTATCATCTCTTCTCCACTTTTGCTGCTTAATTATTTGAATCTGTTAAATTGACTAAATAGGTATTAGTGGCCTTTTAACTTTTGGAAAATGTTAAAAGAAATCAAATCAGTGGCATGACCATAATGTTTTTTATCATTTCCACATCTTTTTCATTCTTTAACTGGTAATAAATAGCTAAAGCTATGCAAAAAAGTAACAAAAGGTACAATTTAAACAGTTTTCTCAAATTCCCGCAGGAATGTGATCAGTTTAACTTGTTGAACCTGGTCAATCAAATTATAATAGGAATCACAACCTTTCTGTACCAACCATCATTGTTTTGCTGTTTTGGATAATAGTATACAGAAACAGTTTGTGGCCAACAAAACAAAAACAAAGGGATGTTGGAAAGAGTTTTATGTTACATAATGATCACAATACAAGAAACACAAGTTAAACTAGAAAGCACTCGGAAAGCACGCTCCTCTGTCCACGCCATACACTAACTAAAAACCGAATGAAAATCAGTTCATATATAGTTACGATGAAGGGGAGGTAACTGTTTCGATATTCCATATTTCAGACTATTGTTTACCGCTCCTTAATAAATGAAAGCAAAAACAAATTCCTGTATCTGCCCAAAAATGTAATCAATTCTTTCTTAGCTTATGGCCCAACCTTCCACAAAATGTCATTGAAATTCATTGAGAACTTTTGGATATATTGAGTGGACAAACAGACACATGTGAATACATATACCTTTTCCAACTTCATTGGCAAAGTTAAAATATATCTTCCTATATTAATAAATTTTGCCAAAATATTACTGGTGCAGTTTAAGCTCAAAATACTCATGCTCATTCCAATAATGGATAAGAGCAAAATGGAATAAAGATTATATATATCATCACAAGAACTTTTACTCTTGATGTGTTTTGCTAGAGGCTAAATTATTAAACTAAATTCAATGAAAATGTATTGAAGAAAATAAATTTGATGCTAAAATTAAATTTGTGGCTCCCAATTTAGAGCTTGAAAATAAAATGGATACTAATTTGCTCATTTAGAGGAAGAGATATTAAATACCCAATGAAAACTATCCTCAGATTACATCTTAGAGAATTTAAATTATTCAGTCTATATCTTTAGAACATAATCTAAACATAGATCCATGAGCAAAGGAGCTTTCTGCATTAAAATGATAATTATCACTTGCCACCTAGTTGCCTTTTCATATTAGATGCAGAATGGAAGTGGGTATATAATATATAAATCAGTAAGTTAAGGTTTACAGGCCATGGAGACACCAACACAATACTGTTGTGTTGTTAATTGAAGCTAGAGAGAAAATGTTAGCAGTAAATGTCCATTCAGTGTGGTGGCAGAAGTGATCTTGCCTTTTGTTCTGCTGCTGATGGTAGTCCTCTTAGCACTATAGCTATTCAATACAGCTGCGATGTCCACATCATTGACTCCCAAAATGTCCATAGGAGGAGTTTTATTTATTTCATTAGAGAGCATATGATATCATCCTCTAAACCAAAGATATAATGTAGAAAATGAGAAGTATATTAGTCTCTGCCTTATCCAACAAATATGTTGAGGACAAAGACACAGCAAGCAACATCGAAAAGGCAGAGTTAAAAAAAGTAGACCACTACATCTACTTGGGATACCGAATTTCCATTAAATCATCAAAAGAACAAGAAATCAAATGAAGAATCATCCCAGGTTAACAGGATTTCGGTAGATCAAGCTCAACATTCAGAAATAAAAAGATCCCATTAGTTTTGAAAAGAAGAACCAATGCATCCTGCTGATGGTCATCTATGGAGCTGAAATATGGAACCTAACCAAAAGATTGACTCTCAAACCATGCAACGTGCCCAAGAGAGGATCATGCATAACATCACATGGAGAGATCACAAGACAGCACAGTATATTAGAGAAAAAACAGGAGTCAGAAATATCATAGAAATCCATTAAAAAAAATCAAATGGCAATAGGCAGGCCATGTTGCAAGAATGGCAGACAACCACTGGACATTACAACTCACAACATGATTCCCCATCATATATGAAATTGTGTCCAGCAAAAGATAAGAGAGATCTGGTGAATCTTGAGGAAGGTCTATGTCCAATGACGAACATTAAAAGGCTGAAGATGATAGAATCTTAGCTTTACTTTGCTATTTTAACAAGATAGTATTAAAATCCTCGTTTACCATCAGAGATTTTGAAAAAATGTAATCCAAATCTCAAAAAGGAAAGCCATCAAGGTTTCCAGATAATGAAAAGATATAGAAATTTTCTTTGATAAATTCAGTTAAAATATCAATGGTTTGAATGAAGAAACATATTTTTTCAGGCAGTTTATGAATTCATTTATTGCACTGTTCAGTGGTTATCTGCTGATTTTATCTGATTTTCTCACTTTCAGATATTTTAATTGTTCCACTGCATATTTTAACGACCAACTTAAATAAATTTCACTTGTTATAAAAATCAATTTTCTCTGAAAATTAAAACAAAATTATCTTTAAGTAATTTTTTTCATCATAATTCTGTACAAGTATGAGAGAATATATTTATCAAATTCTTCTCAAGATATACTCACAATACTTTTGATTTTATTTATTTTTATTAACAAACAATTAGCATATTATACTACAAGTTCCTGTTTGTGTGTAGGAACAATAAATAAAAGAATTATATTTTGTACTGAAAATATTTCAAAGAAAAGTATTTAGCAGAGAATGTATAATTATATATATATATAGTA
>VCCN01005374.1:4210253-4275296 GCA_006491835.1 Architeuthis dux | reverse complement strand
AAATAAAACTTGATCCACAAGTTGACAAATTTAAAAAACTGTTCCATTAAGGATATCTAAATATATATGCAGAGTAGCTTGGAAAGTCTTCTTTAAAAGAGCAAGCAAGTATGATTCTTCTTTGCAAGATGACAACTTGGTAGAGAGCAACAACAGTAATGCAAGAAAATAGATGACTGATGCAATACTGATATTCCTTAGGTTTTCTGTAAAAGGAAGATCAATACAACATCTGGATCAGATACATTAATGTACCTTCAACATCTTTCTGAGGAACAGAAATCATGCAAGAAAACTAATTATTTTTCTGTTCTTAGTAGGATGTGTATTTTAAGACTGATTGATGTATTCCATTTTGCTTCTGGCTACTGTCAAAAGAAAACGGTGAGCCTTACCAAGATTCATAGGTAATAATCGCTTATACAGGCGTCTCCCATTATAATGCTGGTGTTCAGATCCCAAAAAGGCAACCGCGTTATAACCGAGCCGCAATAACTGCAGGGTGGGTATGGACAATATTCAATGGTGTCCAGTAGGTGAAAGACAGCAAACATATGTCTATCATATAAAAAGTAAAATTTGAACAAATAAACATTGTTTAATGTTTGTTTTTATTAGATAATGAATGAATGAATGAATGGCTTGGCTTGGCGAACAAAGATTTTGGGGATGGTTTTCCGTAGCATTGGGGCCAATGTGCGGAGTAAACCTCTAGCCTGAGCAGTGTAGTTTTAAGGTGAAGTGTGACTTCAAAATATCACCAAAATAACTACAATATATTACAAAGTATACCAAACTTCAATATTTAATAAGAAAATATTTACATCAATGACTTTGCCCCTGCACCTCCCGGTGTAAGTCAAATATATTTCGGGGGGGGGGGGGAGTTGTGTCACCTCTGTCCTCAAATGGGCTGCTAACAGTGTTTGGCAAAATAGAGCTCAGTCCAAAATATTGGGCTTAGGGGTTCAAAGGGGAATTCTAGACAAGTGGGCGATAATATAGGTATATCTATATGTTGGGGTCCACAACCTACCCATCTTATATTGCAAACCACGCTATAATGAACCACCTTCATCGGGGGACGCCTGTATTGATAACATTACTTTTGTATGAATACTAGTAACAAATCAATCTTATGTAATGACACAAAATATAATAACTTTAGCATGTTTTATCAGTGTAATGAAAATTTACCAGTTTATTTGTTTTTATTCTGAAGATCTTTTTTTCATATAAAAGGCGGGAATTTCAATTAAGTTCAAATATAATCTATTAAAAAGAATTGGGTTAATAATTATAATTTCTTTATTCAAAGATTGACATCTCTTAGGTTCAAATAGATACAAATTAAAGTTTGCCACTCACCAATTATTTCATGTTGAAGAGCAAAATCTTAATTTTAACTGTATTCATTTTATTTTGCAGTTGTTGATTTGATGTATCCCTTTAAAGAACCAGGATTATAATAATCAAATACTCTGTACACATTTACTGTTGTTACTATCAATAGCAGTAGCAATCACCATACAGGAATCCCCCGATATAGCAGGGTTTGATACAGCGTGGTTCGCGTTATAAGGCGGTTTATTGGTGGACCCCAACATTTTTACCTATACATATTATCACACAGGAAATCGTGAATAAAACAGAATTTTATCACAAGACTTACTTAATATGAATAAAATATTAAATTTTTTCGATTTGCAATCTGTTAACATGGTGTTTTAGACATAATTTCTTTGATTTTTTGATAAAAACAACACCTTCGTTCACTGGTGAACTTGATTGATTTTTGATTATCCACTGTTCAGTTATAACACTGTTGTCTTCAGTGGACCTGAACACCCATGTTATAACAGGGGACTACTGTATTTAGATTTGTTCAATTTTGTTTGATTGTATGCAGAAGTAATTTTACTGACAAGAAAGTATTCAAAATTTTCTATTTACAAATTATATACAATATTACTTAAAAAACTCATATCACTGGAGAATTAGGTTACTGATATAAAGCTACAATTTGAAAATGCAATAATTGGCAATAGGCATTCTAATTGACTTTAGGTTCTTTCAAGATAGTCATGGTTAATATTTTTAAAAACTTGCAAAACAGTTTTAGTAGGCACACCCATCTTACATATTTGTAAATTCTAATGGTCATTGCATTCAAGTTATATATCAGACATTTCCTTTGTGAAATTGGTAAACCTATATATTTTGGGTGGTTAGATTTTCCAAAAATCTTCATTAGATTAGATAAAAAGAAATGTTGAAATCAAAATTTTAAAAAGTCTAATTTTCCTTTTCTTGATGACCACAACTATGATTTGGTAACTGTTCTTATGGATAAAAAGTATGGATGCATGCCATTGCTTTTTACCTCTGACTATGCCATTCATGAATCTCAAATAGAAGCTATCTTGGAATAATGCATCCTTTAACACGTTTTAAGAATGATTCAAACAGATTTTGAATGCTCAAAGCCATTTCCTTTTTCTGGTGATCAAAGTTAAAGCCAAAATAAAAGTAGAATATTTTTTCTATGAAATGTCAACATTTCTATAAAGTTGTCAATTCATGTTAGAATCCAATTGAAAGTGATATAATCATTTTCTAATTTTTCTTGAAACTGTTAAATCGAAATTTTTAAAAGAACACAAAAATTTGTTCTCAAATTGGAAGCAAGTAGAAGTAAAATATGGAAAAATTAGTGCATTAGCAGGCTTTTAATTAATATGCTAAATGAGTGTGAAAAAATGAATACTTCACTTTAAAGACATTTCAGTTGTTGTTGAAATCTAATGCTGCTTAAAATTCTGAAATTTATATCCAGCAAAACAATATTTTACTCATTATTTTAATCAAACTTGACTAGTTTTTACCGTCATCTTAATTTCAGTTGTTTTTATATACAACTTTCAATTAATGAAGCCTTTGTAGCTGATTGGTAAAAGCAGCTAGATGTAAACTAGACTCCCTCTGGAAATGAGGGTGTGAGTTCGATTCTCACGAAGGCTTATTCTTTATTATCCAACCGCGCTGTTATCTGTTGCCGTAGAAACAGTGGCCCGAATTGAAAGTTGTATATAAAAACAACTGAAATTAAGATGAAAGTAAAAACTAGTCAAGTGTAACATAATGTGTTACAATTACTTCTTCCAATAATAATAATAATAAAGATTAAATATTTTACTTATTGGAGAGATAAGTTTATTTTATTAATTGCTGTTTCTTGTTTATCAATTAAAACAAGTTGCACATGTTTCAGCAAAAAGCAATCTTTTAAAAGTTTTTCTCATTAAAGATATATTATATATTTTTTAATATATTATATTTTCTAGATTTTCATTAAAAATGTTTTTAATAATTATCTTTAAGAATTTAAAGATGATTGTTCTGATCACAAACATCATCTTTATCATAATGTGAGAAAATATTTTCAATATCCATATAACTGAATTCGGATACAGTTTCTATCATAGCAGCACTTTTCTTTTTTCATTCAGTGTTCTTCTAAAGCTTGTCTTACTGTTTGGGTCAATAAGAAACTAAATCTACAAACTATTCTACATATCTTTCAGGCATTAAAAAAATTCCAAGTTGTTATGAGATTTTGCTATTGATATAGCAAAACTGACAGCTCACATGAAATGTTGACCTTTACGTTCAACAGAACAGGAGTCGATTTAAATCTTTCATCCGTCATATGCTTTATCAACATTTGCACAATTCTTCCAGTTAGATTCTTCCATGAGAAAGTAATAAGTAGTAGTCATTCCATATTTTTCAAATGATCCTGATGTCCTGTCACTATGAAAAATATCACAAAAAAGTATTCAGCGTTTATTATACTATAAGTGGGGCATTGTACGTTGAAAGGTCAGTAGGATGAACCCAATACCTCCTATATAGTTTTCATGAATACAGTTTTATTCAGCAATATTATTCCAGTTATAGATTTTGCATTATCATGTCAAATTGAATATTTGATTGCCAATCCTCAGCATCTTCTAAAACATTTCCTAAATCTTTTAATTTTCTGATAATCACTTAGAATAAGAAAAAAAAGTAAAATTTCCTTTTCGTATCCATTGCTATTTCAGCTCTTAGAATTATCAAAATGAATCTTTGATTATAATGAAATTGCTTTCAAAAATATATGTGAGAAAATAAAATGAAATTATGCCAAATGATTGGGAATGGTAACCTATTGCTGAGCATCGGAAATTCTGTGAGGAAGGTGAACGCTGGCTTAAGTGTGAGATTTCTCCATAGAAAAGGTTTTTAAAATGGAGGTAAGAATGACTCCATTTGAGTACGGTCATGACAAAGGAATGAAACGATAAATGAAAAACGAGAGAGACAATCCTCTAGAAAAGAAACGAGACATTTATTCAAACGAAGGTGTAGATTTAGTTAATGTTTATGCGTGTACATAAAAATCCATTGTCTGTGTATATGTTTTTGTGTGATTCAGTGTTTAATGTTTATTGTTTATTTAGTGCGCGTGTGTGTAAATATGTAAAAGTCCCTTGTTCAGGTATTTGTTTTAGTGTAGGTTTGTAACCGTGTAAATAAAATGTATTTGCTAAAAAGTCTTTCATGATGGCAATGTGTGCGTGTGAAATAAAGTGGAAGCTGCTTACTTACAGTTTGGGTTGTTTTAGTTTTCAGAGCAGTTGTGAATAGCACACGTGCTCGGATGGGCCAAAATTCAATGTTAGCACCCGTCACATGATGACTTTCTGGCGCCTGATTGGCTGCCCGCACATGAGGATGTACATGTTCTGAGTTGACTACGTGGAGAATTCCCTTCATGGGAGACAACTACGCTTTGACTCACCACATATACACTATGCAATGTAAATGGCAAAATTCAAATTGTGGCAATATAATTGATCACTCCAGCTTTCTGAATGACGGTAGTGAAAAAGTACATTTTTTTTAAATGAAGCATCACTGGACCAATTTATCAGCGTATATTTTATGATTTTTCTGGGGGGTGGGGGGTGCAGAGGTCTTTGTAAAAAAGCCAATCAAACAAATCACCAGCACCAGCACTGTCATATCTAATCCAGTAATTTAACTATTAAACTATGGAGACCAAGTTTATTGATTGAATAACTTGACTAAATATCCAGATTCATGGTTTAGATATAAGTTTGAATCTGAATTTCCAGAGGTTCCCAATAATTTCTTTGTTGTTTATCAATTAAAGATTTCAAAGCCATGGAAATTGCCATAGTACAAAATAAAATCTGCAATCACTCCATTAAAATATTTAAATGAAAGCATTTTTAAATCTCTATGATGAAACATAGCTTATTTAGTAACATAACAAAAGTTAACAAGGCAAAATAATTGAAACTGAATATATAATGGATTTGATTGAATATTCTATTATATTTCAGATATTTGTAAATCCTGGATGAATAACAGTAATAGATTGTATTTAAAAAATAATTTAACATTAGGATCTCTATCAATCATTGAAATAATTTGTCTATTTTTGTTCATCATTTTTGGTAGAGGGTGTATGCATCATATCATGTGTATATGACAGCAATGTCTGCCACATGAAAAAAAGTGTTGCTAAAATGTTAACTGAGCTGAAATCTCATGATACATTCTTTAACTGAGAACTTTCTAATTTTTTTCATTCTGCCATTGTATTGTTTGGATTCACATTTTGCAACAAAGAAATATCCAAAATTATTAAACCTGTTTAAAAAGGAATATCTACAAAGAATAGGAGGAGAAAAATCAATACGAGACAGAAATTCAGAGGAAATGATAAAAGCTATATACAAGCAGTGAGCAGATGGGATATTTGGATTGAACACCTGTCATAGAATAACAGTGAGTAGACTTGTCTCATAAACCAATGTTAGTGAGTTCATTTCTCACTGAGTGCTCCACAAATCTAGCCCTATATTAAAGTTGTCTTCATCCAACAAAAAAAATCAATAATTTTGTATCTTTTGATGTGAAAAATTTCTTATGAAAAATTCTCAAATGCAATGAAATTCTTTTTTAAAATAAAGTATTTCAAGACTTAAAATGTCATTATTCATCAAGATTTTTTTCCTGTATAAGGATGATATTTGATATTACTGAGCTTAAAGCACATAAAAAAGGAAAATATAATGTGAATCTTTATACGTGTATTCAAAAATGTGTATTTCAAAAATATATATTTTAATACAATAAATACAATTCCTTTTGGGGTTGGGTTGAATTCAAGTTATTAAAACTTATCAATTAAATTGGCTATATTTACTTGGAACATTAAGTGTATTTGTGTTTGACAACATTTAAATAGGATATGACATGCCTGAGTGATAAAAAAAAGAGACTTTATTTGTCTATAATACCACAAAGTGAAGAACAAATTTGAACCAGAACCTATAATTCTGGTTTCCAATAAATTTCATTCACAAGCCTTGAGGAATTTGTGGCTAAAGGAACAGCTAGTCAACAGCCCCTAATAAAAGAATAAGAAAAGAAAATCGGATGTTTTTATTATTTGTTAACAGGCTTCATATCAATCTGCTCTTTAGTTGACCTGAGAGGTTCTTCACTACATTTTTGGATATTAGAATAGAACAAGAAACTCCAATGTTCATGAGAATTGGCAAATGTTTTGATATTTCAAACATTCGGAGAAAGGAAATGAGGGTGGAGAGGGAGGGCGATTAATTGCTTGCCATGACATCATCTACAAATGAAATCATTGGTTAATCAGCTACCAATGAGAAGGGTTTATTGCCATTTTTTACCTCTGCCAACAAAGTTGAGAGAGGTATATATATTCACTCATGTCTTTTTGCCTGTCCCTCTGATATCTTTAAAAGTTCTAAATCAATCTGAAAATCTGAAAATGAAATTTTGTAAAAGCTTGGGCCATGGGCTACAGAAGAAGTGATTAAATCTCTGGGTAGATCCAGGAATTTGTTTTCGATGGAGAGATTTTTTTTTTATTATTCTGCAGATGTTAAAAAACGAAGAGTTAATAAAAAGGCTAAGTAACTCAATATTTGTACATTTAAAGATCTTTTTAAAAAATATTTTATTTTCATTTCTATGGCATTGGCAGATGTATGCACTCTCTGGGTGCTTTCTAGTTTGACATGTAGCATTCTGGCAAGCCATAACTGGGAGGAACTTATTGCATATTTGTTATTCAAGACTTCTATGAAATGCAAACACCTGTCATTCCAAATTAGACAGTCGTGGCTCCATCTACAGAAAACAATATCTCTTACCAACAACAGTAATTGACTTTGGTCAGATACTGCAGCATTTGATTCTTCCAACACATGTTCTATGCATGTAGTCATTACACACTGTATTTATTCACACATCCAGAACAAAAGTTGTTACTTTTCATCTATTCTTGACTTTATTCTTTGGCTATTTTCAGGCTCTAGTCCACAACTAAAATAACTGGATGAAAAAATACACACATACCAGATCAACCTACAGACCAGCAGTTAAATCACCAATATCACTCCACAATATTGGTTGGTGTGGGTTGAAAGTGTAGTATTGGGGTACCATTACTTAGCATATACAGATATCCTAAACTTTTGCTTTATGCTATTGTTTTGCTTTTACGAAAAAAGGCGAAAAGTGACAATAGTATCCAGTGTTTGCTTGGCAGCACACACACACCTTTCTCTCCTACACCCCAATCTCCCACCAACCCAACCTCTGATGAATCAGCCTAACATATCATCATCACCATTTGGGGGGTTTTGGAATGCTAAAAAATTTTCCCATATAAATTAATGGTAATTGCTTCTTCACTTTACGCCATTTTAGCTTATGAAAGGTTTTAATAAGATATCTACTTACAGATAGCAGTGGAAACCTGTATAATAAAAAAAAAAAACCACCCCATGAAGAGTAAAATGATATTCAAGCAAAAAAACTCAGTTCAATGACTAATATGAAAGTCATCAAAATAATATGAAAGTCATCAAAATAATCTACAAATTTAAATGTTTACACAAGATTTGTTAACCTTATAGAATATACTGAAAAAACTAGTATTTCCATTATCTAGAGACTTACCAAGCATACACAAAATATATTAAATAATTTCATCACTTTACAAACGAAATTACTCCTTGACATAGTAGAAAGCAACGCAAAATAAGATAAGATATATGTATATATAGTAGAATTTGTTTAAATCATGTTATATGGACCAAAACATAACAAGGAACAACAGAACTATCACTAAATATTGAAATACCTCATAAAGATTTTTACAGACAAACACGCACGAACATTAATTTAATTATCTGATACATTTTACCATTAATTTCTCCTGACAAGTTACATGTAATTTAGGTTGACAAACACCCATACAATATTTTAAATCTCTTTTCTAACAGCACAGAAGTTGAGAAAAAATAACTTTTACCATAATACAGTCTCAATAGAAAACGTCACATGACCAATATCTTTTGGCAGCATGCCATGTTGGGGATGATCAATCAAAAAATTGGAAAAGCGGGGATCAATGAATAATTAACTTCTTTCGCCTTTTGTTGGATCACTAAAAAGTTTGAATTTTCAAAAAACATGTGTGAATGCTGCCAGACACAAACTAAGGGACCAATTTAGCATAGACTTACCTTGTAAATTAAACCCCCAACTACAAATCCATTTAGGGGAGGAATTTTCAAAAAACGTTTTTCTAGACATAATAAGGAGTAAATATGTATAAACTTTAGATATTTAATTCATATTTTCCTTAACAATACCAAGAATAGTATTTGAAGAGAGTAGAAAACCTTATAGTAATAAAAATTTCCCTTAAGTGGCTGAGGCAATTTTTCTCCCTGAAAATTGCATTTTACCACAAGAAAACTGTTCTATGCTTTAGATATTTCACTGGGGCAGGTTTTAAACTATATTTCCAAAGAGTTCCGTGAATCTAGAAGCAAAAAACAGATTCTTTTGGGCCGGCAAAAAAATGATGTACATAATTTTAAAATACGGAAGACCAAAAGGATTTAATACATATTTGCGTGTAGTGTGTTTATTTACTTTATAGGCTTTGCTACTGTGATAATAATCAGCTGGCAAAATGTACTATTTACAATAGCAGGAAATTACATGTGTGGAAACCTATTGTATGCCTTCACAGGAACTAGCTAGTTCAAATAAAAATACATAATGCATGAGGTTATATTTTCAATCAAATGTTCTCTCTCTCATATATATATATGTACACACATACACACAAACAAGTAAAAACTTTCAAAGATTGTAAACTCTAACAATAAGATACCTATTTGATGAGATATTTACAAAGTAGAATTAAGTTTCTTGCTTAAACCATTTGGAATTGTCAGGTATTCTTAAAATTGGTCACATACAAAGTAGGAACAATTGTTGCATTTTTACAGACATCAAACACACTAATCACAGGAATAATGACAGGGTGTTAAATTTGCAGACATTATAGAAATGATTTGTCTTGAGTGTGTCATTATTCCTGCATTAAATTCACCAGATATATCAATAGTAATCTATAAATTAATTTCCCCCTATTGTTGAGAATTCTCCAACCAATATATTTGGAATAAAACCTTCAACATAAGAATAGTATAAATTAGAAAGCACTCAGAGAGCACATACCTCTGCCAACACCATTGTCACTAAAAACGGAATAAAAATGAGTTTATATATACCTACGATGTTGGGGAGGTAACTAAAGAATTCCTCAGCCAGCCCTCAATTTTAATCAATTCTTCCATAGCCCATTGCCCACCCTTCCACAAAACGTCATTGAAATCCATGGAGATATTGTGTGGACAAACATGAGTGAATACATAAATGTATAAAAAAATCTCTCTCTATCAAAAAAGAAATCCCAGGATCCACCCCAAAATTTAACCAATTCTTCCTTATCCCATGGCCTACACTTCCAGAAAATCTAATTGAATTTAATTGAGAACTTCTGGAGATATTGTGTGAACATATCGCTAGATGTGGGGAAGGTAACTGTAAAAAGAATTCCTGGATCTGTCTCAAAATTTAATCACTTCTTCCTTATCCCATAGCCTACACTTCCAGAAAATCTAATTGAAATTCATTGAGAATCTTTGGAGACATTGTGTGGACAAACAGACACAAGTGAATACATATACTTCATGACTTCAATTTTACTCATTTCTAAACAAGATGTATGATAAATGATATATTTTACTTTTGAGAAGTAATACCCCCATACAAGCAACTTCAATGATTTTTCTTTTTCATTCATAAAATTCCTGCTGCTTAACTTTTTGTATCATTTTATCTCTTGTTGAGGTATACACATAAATATAAAATCATAGCGATTGTAGCTCTTCTTTTCTGCATCCAATAGAAAATACTAATGCTTCCTTGTCAGATTTTCTGAACAGAAACTATTTTGATATAATCATTCCATTTTTTTAAAAGAACTATGTTGCTCTGATGGAGTGTCAGTATTTATATGTTTACTTATCAGTGAACTATCAGAAATTCAAAATAGCATCAATCATCAAAGTTATACGGCACATCTTTCTCCAAATCTTTTATCCAAGTGATCTATACCAACTCTACAGTCCATATCAACTATATTTATGAAAAGTGAAGAAGGTTAGTGAAAATAATGTTTCATAATAAATGATGGTGTCAACTGAAGACAGAGAAAGAATATCAGTGCATATACCTCAAGGCATAAATAAGACATCTTCGATTAATAATAAATGATGTCTATGAACATGTAAACAGTCGTTGTCTGTAAGCCATTTTTTACAATCTTAGCAGAACCAATTAGAAAAAAAAATCAATTTAATTAACATAAGGTTCTGTATATGGACAGCTGCTGCCACTTTTCCAGGAGAGAGGGGCACAAAAACATATATTCTGGGGGCGGGGGGTCAAAGGCATATATTCCGGGGGAGGGAGGGGGGGCAAAGGGTATATTCAAAATATATCTTTGTGGCAACTCTGTTACACGATAGGCATTCCGCCAGACATTTGTAGAGTAAGCAAGTACAACCCAGTGTGTTATCTACATGTCAGACGGTGCACTTGACCGTTGATGGAGGTGCATGACCTGACCCCGGGGAGACACAATGGAGTGAGCCCCAGTAAATAATAATACAATCTTTTTATATGGGAACATTAATTTGGGATTACATAAAACAATTGTACTGCACCATTATTTTTGATTAACTATAAGGTTCCAACTCTCAAACCCCCTCGCCCTCGGTGAGAAGGTTCGGCAATCAAAGTATCATCTATAAAGTAGTTAGGTCCAAGGATTATAACTAAGCATTTTTTGTTTGTATTATTTTGCTTACTAAATTCTATGCCACAAATAATGATAATGCTTTTTTGTGTGTAAACATTCAAGAACAAAAAGATCCCATTAGTTTTAAAATGAAGGGTCTACAACCAATGCATCATCATGGAGCTGAAACATGTAACCTAACAAAAAGATTGGCTCTTAAACTACGAACCATACAACATGCCCAAGAGAGATCACAAGACAGCAGAGTATATTAAAGTAAAAACAGGAGTCAGAGATATCATAGAATCAATTAGAAAATTCAAATGGCAATGGACAGGCCATGTTGCAGGAATGTCAGCTAACCGCTGGACATCATGACTCATAACATTAATCCCCAGAGATCATATGCGAAATTGCGGCCAGCAGAAAATAAAATGGCTTGACAATTTAGACAGATTCAGGAGATATTGGCACTGCGACACCCGCGATAGAAATCTGGTGAATCTTGGTGAAGGTCTATGTCCAATGACGGACATTAAAAGGATGAAATTTCAGCCTTTTAATGTCCGTCATTGGACACTTTAACAAGTTTTTATATAATTTCTGTTTGCTAAATGAAATTTGCTTTTGACATTAAATTAACAATCAAGAAATATTCAAAATCATTAATTGATTTTTAAAAAGTAACATCTCTAAACAGAAAAACAAATTAAATACATGATTTCTGTATGTTGATCTTCTCAACTATAGCATTTTAACTGATCAATCTCAACGTTCAATAATTTTCAACAAATCAAAGTTTTTCAAGCTATTTTCACTCAGGTTTGAAAATGAGCCGTATGTATTTAAAAAAATTTTTTTATAGGAATTTCAGAATACATGCCTTTCCCAAGAGCCTTAGAAAAAATGAATTTAGTGGCTGCTTTTAGATACAAAATCATAACAGTAGTTCTGCAGTGAACCATTTTACTTCTTGGACAACATGTTCCTTTTTGCTTATATTTCCAGAAACAAATATGGCAATCTGCTTATTAAAAAATTTAGAAATTTAGTAAAAACTGATGAAGGCAAATTTTAAATGATAAATAAAATGGAAACAATTTTCTGCAAATCAAGGTGAGCATCTTTGTCTTTAGAACATTATAGATTTTAATAAATAAATAAAAAAGCCTTTATTTCCAAAACTTGAACAATTTGTTAACCCTTCTTATAGAGTCGTTTCCATTAAGCCAGGATTAACCTCATTCCTGATGCTACAGCCATGCTTACCTTTTGATTACATATCTATACAACATGACAGTATCCAGCAAAGTGATAAAAATTGTTTCTAGTAAACTTACTTGCTTGATATTAGTAAGTAAATATTTCTGCAACTCTAAGTTTATTATATTTGCAATTGGTTTTCATTTTCCTAATGTAGAAATAACCTTTCAGAGAGCTTGACAATATTTTACATTACAGTCTAATAAACAAGCACATGAACTAATACTCATGGTTATTCAAATGCAATTATTTGTGATAGCTGTGATAATCACAACTTAATTCTTCTTCATAAAAATCAATTTTTTTTGGAATTAATATCAACAATGCATAACAGTTTATCTCTTATGGTAATTATGTTTCAGGATGTTTTGAAATCCATAGATAAAAATCATGGTCTAGTAATTTGAAAGAATAAAAACAACTGGAATAAAAGTGACAACTTTATTTTAAAATATATAACGTCATATAAATGAAATGTATGCAGATTCATTATATAATCACGGATGAATTTTTGCCTCAAGCCTTACTCTTTATTTTTGAAGACTGATCTTGTCATAACAAGTGAATCAACTCTTAAGGAATTGATAAGTTTTTGTTTTTCACACATTTCAGTATTTCACTATGAAAACTGTTGTTAGTGAAACGTGTTGCCTGAGAATTTTCATGGATAAGTTTTCAAAATTACCAAATATAGTAAACAAAATTATCATCTATTGTTACAAAACAGCATATTCCAACCTCAGGAAATGGAATGGGATGAAGTGACATATGGCTTCATCACTGAACATTACCCAAACTGTTACCTTTCCAGTAGATTCAGGCTATGAACATTACCTGAGGCAAGCTGAGTGGCCACGCTAGATTAAGCATAAAAAAGAATCCTTTGGTGTTATAAAGCCATAACTTTCCATCTAAGGTAATGCATAATATTTTGTGATGACAAGTTTCAAATTTCTGTTTTCCCCTATTTTCTGTGGTAACCATTTACTGACTGTAGCCTGAAACATACATGCATGTCTCTTTCTTTTTCATAATTTATAAAATGTTAGATTTGTTTCTCCAAAATTTATGACATAATGACTTTTTTAAAAAGCATAAACAGAGCTGCCAGGCCTAAATAAGCATAAAAAAAGAATTTCTTGGTGTTATAAAGCCATCATTTTCCTTCTAAGGTGATTTCAAATTCTTGCTTTCCTCTATTTTTCTATTGTAGCCTCTTACTGACTGTAACCTGGAACACATACTCACAAATGCATGTCTTCTTTTGAATAATTTGTAAAATATTAGATTTGATTCTACAAAATTTATTAGGTAATGACTTTCTTAAAAAAGACATACAATTTCATTACCTTTTTAGCGTTTTAAAATTATTCATTTTTTATATTATTAACTTTGCAAATGCTACAATAGTTTTGGCAAAAATGAAAGTATCGTATAAGTCCTTCACTCTGTTAAAAATAAACATTGCTTTAAATGGCAATAAAGCTGAAACTATGAAATTTATAGAATTGTGCCTTAAAACGTGTCAATAAAGATATAAGCAGCAATAGTTTATATTCTTATTTGGGGGGAAGTTTATAATAAAAATAGCTACAAAGAATTATATTTAATGGTAGTGATGTAGAAACCATTTTGGATAGATACATAAATATTCTCTATGATCTGTACTGATAAAATAGTTAATCAAGTATCAATAGATAAAGAATTTGTTTTATATATATATCATCAAAATAAATGATGCACCCAAGCTCTCTTCATCTGAACTCTACAACATGAAAAAATATAATCAGTTATTCAAAACAGCATTTACATCATACCATTTAGAAAAAAATAAAAGAGTAATAAGAATACTGGGCTTATTTAATGATACATTACAAATAAAGAAGCCTAGCTTTTATTTGTTTTAGATGAGTTCATGAAGACTCGTGGTTTCTTTGATTTAAAAACTATCAATAACATATTTTTATATCCTACTCAGGTTTCCTAGTTAGGAGGAAATGAAAGGGATCATGTGATTGATTACATGAGGCTAAAATGATTGATGATCCACTTGAAATGCAGAAGGTATCTTGTGGAAAGGAAGGCAATAAAAGAGGTTATTCTGGGTGAAAGGAGTTTGGAAGAATAATGGGGACTGGCAGTACTCTGTGGAAAGTTGTATCAGAAGCCAATGTAAGTTATAGGTGTGTGCAAAAATATATTACAAAAAAGGACTGGACAGAGCAAAGTTCATGAAAATAATGCTAGGACCATGAAAGTGCCATCAATGCACTGAATTGTGTAAGTTTTGTGAACTTAATGGTATTAAAGTTATCAGTTATAATGCTGATAAAGGAGTTCTGTATTAGAATGGGTCATTAATAATACGTAGCTACTAGTTGAAGTCCAGAGTGGAAAGGAAGACGGAAAGAGCTGTGAATGGAGAAATCTAGGCCTATGAGTGGATGTCACATGGTGTGAGGGAAGGTCTCCGATTGGCTGAAAGGGTGTAATGTAATGGAGAGATTTGGAGAAGAAAGCAAGTAGCCATTTTGATTACAGAGGTTAAATGACCACGTGATTCCGTCATTTAAATTTAAAGTCAAACAATGGACACGAGAACATATGTCTAAAGATGTCAAACAAAGAAATCGTAATAAAGACAAAAATGCAGAATTTGTAGACACACAAATTAACAACATACAATTTATGATAAGTAAACATGAATACAAAATGAGTACGTACATTCCATAACAGAGGGAAAAAACAAACATTTAAGATCGATATAAAAGAGAGAAAGATATAAGAAAACATGAAGGTACGAATAGAGATGATTTAGTCTTAAAGGGAGGATAGTAAGGAGATATAGAATTAGGTATTTGGCTCTACTGAGTGAGAGAGAAATAGCAGAGAGAACATAGGACTTAATGAGTCTGATTTGTTGTAGTTAATTGGCGCTGAGTTGAAATGCTTTGTTTTCAATGATGTTTGATTAGATCCAGCCTGTATCATTGAAAACGGGAGATCAAGAGTAGATACGCAAAGTTTACGGAGGCAAGGATATGGCACACAAATTGTAGGTCGCCAAGGGAAAACTGGATTGCCCTACACTGGTAAATACTAATGACAAAAAGGGTCGCTACACTAGTTGCCATGGAGAGGGTTTTACAGTGTCTAGCTACCAGACTGTTGAACCTAGCGGTTGCGCTAGTGTTAGCCCTCAGATAAGTTAAAAGCAAAAATACTAGTCATGCGACCAGATTATCACTGTGAAGTAGGAAATAGAAACTAGGCCAAAAGGTAATTATGCTTTGAAAAGATACGCATGCCAGAGAGCGCATACAGGCTTCACAACTGGTGTCAACCGAGTAACCAGTGTCAACTGAGAAGTGAGCACTGGGCAACGGGGAGTTGCCCTATTTATAGGATGAACTAAAAGGAAGTGACGTCAGCAGATAAAGAGCTTAATATTAGTTTGGTATTTTATTTATCTGATTATTCAGGTTCGCAGATGCGTATTAATTCTATCTAAATGAAAATGAGTCCCAACCTTGCATTAAAGGTTGAAGGTAGCCAACAAAGGTTTCCTCCTGAGTAAGTGTATAGTTTTGTCACAGATGTTGTCCAAGAGTCATATAATTGAAGGAAGAGCATAGTCCACTTAAACTGAGATTTGTTTAAATGTGAAAGCTATTCAGTTATTTTACATTAAAAAAAACTGCAATAGATATCTGATTTTCCTACTTACTCTATTAAAGTGTTTTACTTCACAGTATTCAGTGAATAGTATTATTGTTTTCCCCAAGTAAGTGTAAGTCATGGGAGGGTGGGGTGATGAGCCTTACCCTGCTATGCTAGCCCATGACCTGTTGGCAGGGGGGAAGAGATGGATACATGCCTTTCCTAAGAGCATTAGTGCAAAGTGAAAGCAAACTGTCTCAGACAGAGATTGAATTTGGTTAACTGATCCCATTCCCCATGCTATTAACCGCTTGGTCACTCGCACCTTCCTAGTTATAAATACGCATGAAAAATTGAAATTGAAATAACTTCAGTTAGTAAAGTAATCTAAAATGACAATATGGATACTCTTGACTATTGTGGCATTGTAATGCAGTTATATTTTATGTGAATGTAAAATTTAAGAATTGGATGTCTCTAAATATGAATCACCTATGCATCAACTAAATGAAATAATAATTGACAATCAATCCATGCTAATTGAATCTCAACTTTGAATTTATATAACATTTTAAATCCAAATCAGGATGATAAATTATCATATCATGTTAACTCCATCAAAACTGTGAATAACAAACAGATTGCTATCTTCACTACTATACATTCATATATTGCAAGCCAAAACCCAAAATAACATCTAGGAACTGTTTTTTTTTTATTAAATATTATCATCTAAGAAATATATATTACATACTATTTTTCAAGAATCAAAGCTGTTTAACTTACAAAACAATTAAAAAGAATATCTATAGATATAGCCTTGAAAGATAAGTGAAGTATTCACCTATTGTAATAGAAAAACAATGACATATCCATCGACAACAAATATGAGCAAAAACTGGTTTGGATACTGTTCTTGAATATTTCTACCTATAGCTAAAGAGTAAAGTCATAAACTTTCTATATTAATGACACTGTGGTTAAAAAAGTCAAATGACAAATAGTTTTCATACTACATATTTCTAAAATGAATATGAAAAATGATAATTACCATATAAACTTAATTTTTAGTTTTCTTTTCTTTTTTTCACTTTTAATTCAGATATGGTATTTATTAATAAGAAAATTACTTTAGTGCAGGAAATAAATATATGAAGAATAAAATTAACAAAACCCATGAGAAACAAAAACCTAATGTAATCTGATTAAAGCTTAATGCACTGTTAATTTAAATTAATCCATATCTTAAGTCTGTGTTAATCTTCTGAATAAAGAAATCAGAACAGACAGCTGTAATAGCATGAGGCTTCTTGTAGACATTATTAAGTACGCAACAATGCACATAACTTTATATCATTAAAATTCAATAAAGCCCAGAAAGATATAATCCTTTCTTTCTATGCATTATAATAAGTGAATTCATTATTGAGTTCCAATTCTTATTTCTTAATTAAAATCTTTACTCAAAGAACAATATAAAAGGACATTATGTCGGTATGATCAGTTATAATTAGTTTTAAATTAATAAGTATAAAAATGTGGTTAAAAAAGTAAGCTATAACAATTTTAATAATCAGTATGAAAGAAAATTCTTATATTACTGGAATTTTATTGAGAAAATTATAAAAAGATGTAAAATAGAAGAATAAATCAGATTGAAATGAGAGTATCTATGCATCAGCCAGAATTATATTACTTCATTATCATAATGACTGTTTTAATGTACTTTATTAGTAGTACTAGTTTATCCTTGCCATAAGAAAATGATAGCATTTTTTAGTAATTTTGAAATTGCATTGTGTAAGCTTGGGTTAATAACAGATATTAACAGATTAAAAATGCAATGACTGCGGTCAACCAAACACGTGTGTCTTTCTGAGCTCTTTCTCCTACTAATTAACACAATACAATAATGGCTAGCGGAAGTCTTCTGCCTAAGAGGAATAACTCATGATACTTAACACATTGTACTTATAAAATATCAAAAACAATATGTTGCACAGCATATTTTATTTATTTTTTATTAAATTTGACTAGTTTTTACCTTCATCCTTCATCATTTTTTATACAACTTATTAATTCGGGCCACTGTTTCAATGGTAACGAATAACAGCACAATCTGAAATAAAGAGTAAGCATTCGGTGAGAAACAAACTCAGCCTCATTGCCAGAGGGAGACTAGTGTACACCTAGCTGCTTTTTATCAATCGTACACACAGACTTCATGGATTAGTAGAATTATCATATTCTGTCGGATATAAAATTATCCATCATTTGATTTCATACTGTCGACATAGAGAACCACATTATATCTGTGCCTAAATACAAACGTGAGAGTAGAAAGGCCAGCAAAGTGGTGGATTAAAAGACCCCTGCCTACCATGAGAACTTTGTTAGCTCAATTGGTAGAGCAGAACCTGCGTATAAGGTTTCTTCCAGGATGGACACGGGCTCAACACCCACACAGAGCTCATTTCTTTACTCCAGTTTACAGTTTAGGCCACTCGTTTAGCAGTCGTTCACACCGGCGCCAGGCAAATATAGGTTCTCAACTAATAAATGTCTTTATAATTATCATATTCTGGCAGATATAAAATTATCCATCATCTGATTTTATATATATATATATATATATATATTAAAAAATTTACAAATAGCATTTAATTCACCATTGAATAATTATGGCATTTTACTTATCAAGTTTAACATAATATAAAATTCAATTTTTTATACGTCATTAGAAAATGAAATTCCATTTTCAATATGTCATCATGTGGTGACGTGGAAAAGTGTTAGACAAAAACTAAATATACAAATACACGTAGCGTATTATTATAGTAGATTCAGATAAAGAATTTAAATGATAATAGCTATTGAAATTTTGATAGAATAGCAGATTGCTTTATATACATGTGGAGAACTTTAACATCTATTTGTCTATTTCACTTTGTTTAAAATCTTTTCTAAAACATTTTGATCATTTTTTCAATGTTATAAACTTAGTTGCTAACTTTATCTTATTTTTATGTTTGCTTTCTTCCATTAAATTTTAAAAATATTACTTTAGCACATCACTATCTGTATAGCTTATACAACTCCAAGCATTATTTCTTTTTTGTATTGACAGTTTAGTTTACCATTAACAAATGTACAGTAATCAATTGAAATCACTTGTTGCATTCAAGCTTGCATCCTTATAGGCATTGCAATTTTTAATTGCATACTCACTTAGTACATCTTTTAAAATGAAAAAGTAGGACAATTCTTCCTTCTACTTCCAACTCTTTAAATGCACTTTGTAGAATAGGAATATTCAAAGTCAATAAGACAGTGAACATTTCAACAATATAGAAGGTATACGTCTGGAAAGTATCCAGCCATTTTGAATATGTATCTTCCCAATGTGTATCTTACTGCGCATGTGTGAACATACACTCTCCTATGGGGTTACTCAGTCATTAGTTTCAGTCTCACACAGAGTGAGCTTGTGTACTTAGTGGCCGTCACATTCACAATGACCGAGTGAGTCATTTTGTCACAGGCAGGTTTTTTGGGGGGGGCAAAACATAACATCACCCAGGTCTGTCAGTTCAGATTTGGTTCCCTGCAACTTTTGGTTTTTCCAAAAGCTAAAATCGACAATGAATGAGATTAAGTAGAACACAAGGAGGCAGATGACGGCGATCCAGAAGGAGGACATTGAAGACTTTTTCGAAAAATGGAAGGGACACTGGGATAAGTAAGTGAGGTCCAAAAAGGAGTACTTTGAAGGGGACTAAGGCGCCATTGCCCTATGTAGGCTATTTCTTTGTTAATATTAAATCACAGGATACTTTCCAGGCAGACCATTTATAACCATATCATTTTACTACAGGATGCATAAACATGAATATTTAACTAACTTTATATTATACCAATTAAAATTGAAGCACGAATAGAATTTTCTTTCTTTTGGTATTTTCTCTTTGAAAAATGGTCATTGTTTTTACTCGAATAATCACTTTAATTATACAATTCAGGAAATCAGTTGTGAAAGTTTAAAAGAATTGCCAGATGATGAAAGGAGAGCTGCCAAGCACTAGATGGGAATAAAGTGGATTGTATCAATAGAAAAAAAAATACAAAAGCAATAAAAGAAACTACTAGCATCTTATTTAAATCTTAATTGCTGGTCATTAAATTTTTTCATGTATCATTAAAAAGGTAAATTGTAAAAATAGAAAAGTGATAGAAAGAAATTTGACAGATGGTATTTGACTTGTTAAGACAGTGTCCACAAGCTGGGAATAAAAGGAATTACATTGGAAATAGAACAGAAGAATCATGAAATACACTGAAGTGGTATAAAAGATGAAAAAAAAACTATTAAAGAAGTTAATGACTAGATGCATACATTTTGCCCATAGCTTAAATATTATTTTCTCAATTCTGAGATGGAATTTATTGATCCACAAAATTTTATGTGAATTATCAGCACTGTATCTCCAAATACTCTTTTGCACGGTTCAATTACATTATTTCAAGTTTTGTACAAGATATTACTGAAAAAGAGTCAATGTAAACAAATTCTAAATATAAGTAGTTATTATGAACACTGATTAATACTGATAAAAATATTGATAGTTTTATCAAGCTGTCTTTGTGGGCCTGAATAAAAAAAAGTAGTGTTAGATGCACAGTGAGTAATAGATCTTTCTACAATAAGAATCTTATTATAATTCACCAAATGTCTGTCTGTCTGTATGTATATATCCCCATGAAATTTTCAGTATGGTTTATAGTGGCTCTAAGCATGTTTTTAGCAAGTTAGTGTTTGAAAATTCAAAAAAAAAAAATAAATAAGTGTGGCGTCTGCATTCACACTCATCCAATAATAATGATTTGATTTCCATCTATCTATATAATACTAAAAGTCTGATTCTGTTTTTCTATATGTAGTAGCAGAAACAGTGCCTTGTATCTAGAGCTATTGAATTAAGGTACCGCTAAAAAACAGTTCTGATCTGTTATTGGGGCCAAAGCCCACTTTCAAGCCTTCTGTGGGAACTATCTGAAGTCTAATTTGATTATTACAGAAAATATATAAATCAGAAGCTTTAACAAATCTTGAGCAGTTAATCAGTCACTTCTGAATTTATTTAATTGAATCCTATACAAACATTGATTTGGCCTAAAACGTGGCCCTAAAGAACAAGATATTAGTGGGGTAGCTTGTATGATTTGTCCTCCTAAAATTGAAGAAAAAACTTTTAGACTTTTATAAATATTCTATATACAAATTAATCAGAAATTTTCTATAAAAAATGCTCAAAAAAGATAAACTTAATAAACATAAAATTTCAGTGTAGATATATTAAAAAGTTCCTGTAAAATTTCTTGGATAGAAGTGGAAAATTTTACAGTGTGTGACAAATTATTATGCAAAATCGTTATATTATTGTAAATTTAGTTTCACGAAAGATAGAGAAAAACAACACAAACATTGGTAAGCTGACCATGAATGAATGAAGTCACACTAGTAAACAAATGGAAGCCTTTTTTGTTATAGCTTTGCATTTTAGGAGTGACAAATTATTAACCAACCACTGCAAAAGTATTAAATTATGGGTCATAAAAGTGATTTATTTCAGGCTGAGAAGAATTCTAACGTCACACAGCTTAGAGAAGGCAAAACCCTTGAAATAGTGAAAAGGCTTAACAGGGACCCTCAAACAAAGAAATATGTTGAAGACCCTGATGCATCATGTAGAACATCGGATAAAGACAAGTCTAGGGTAATAACACAGTGGGAAGTGCCTCAAATTAAGCATATTGTCAGAAAAAAACCACCATGAACAGCAAAATTATATTCGAGAAGATTGATCAAGGTAACGTGCCCAAATCAACTTGATGCCGAATTCTCTGCCATGTTGCAAAATGTATCAAGCCTGATATTTGAAGCCCAGACACAATGTGAAACATCTGGAATGAGCTAGAAAGTATTTGAAAACTGACTTCAATGTTGTTCTTTTTACTCACGAGTGCGCAGTTACTCTTGAGGGACCACATGGATGAAGTGCGGGCTGGGTTGCAAAGGAAGATCAGCGTCCTGTACAACTAAAGGGTCAGCAAGGCAGTGGAGTAGCTACATTTTGGGCTGGAATTGTAGGAGTCGAGTTGGTTGGACCTTGGTGTGTACCAAATGTAGAAAAAATGACTTTCAGCCTTGGTTTAAGTACGCAACTTTTCTTCATGCAAGCCAATGCTCCTTTGCACAGTGTGCATGCAACGGTCGACTACCTGACTAAAATGGCTTTCAGAAATAGTAAATTGATGGAGCGGCCACCATTTTCTCCAGATCTCAACTCAATTGAAAATCTCTGGAGCATCTTCAAGAGGAAGGTGTATGAAGATGGGCATCAGTTTGCTACCAAAGAAGACTTAGGGAAAGATATTGTGGCAAGTGTGGAAGCTATTACAGCTGAAGAAATTCAAAATTTAATCAGAAAATGAGGTCAGGTAAAAAACCAACTTCTCCAAAAAAAAGTTTTTGATTGACTAATATCTGTGATTGGTGGGCAAGGATCTTACATTTCAAAAATAAATGATTTGCATCAGAGTTTTTGTTTTCAAAATTGCGTGTTGTTAATTTATACGTTCAATATTTCATGTATATGAGTTTTTATAGCTTGTTTAAACTTTCTTCATTCTATCTGTCTGACATTTAATGATTTAATCAATATATAATTAGTCTCTTACTGTGTTACTTTTTCTAACAATGCTTAATAATTTGGCACAATAAAAATTGAGGAATTGCAAAAAAAATACCTTGTATTCTTGACCACCTCTAAATTTAAGTTCAATATTTTCAGGCATTGCATAATAATGCTATGCAAATATTTGTGTAAAAAATTATTTAAATTCTTCCAATGTAGCAGAATAAAGAAGGGAAAAACATATTTGCATAATAATTTGGCATGCACTGTATAGTATCTGAAATCAATGTTGACATCACTATGCTTAGTACAATATTTTATAATCAGTGTTCCCTCTAAGGTGTGCGCAGCTGTGCTGCCATACACAAGAAAAAATTATGCAGTTCAAGTAAAATTTTAAGGCTGCGTGTGAATTTTTTAAGTTTCTAATAAAGAAAAACGGTTCAATAATAAAACTATGTTGCCAAACAAGCAATAGTTGTATCACTCTTGCTCTAAGTAGTGTCATTTGATTGCAGGTTAAAAATCAATGATCGTCTTAAAAGTAAAAATATTTTCTGTACACACTACTTCTTCAGTTGCTCACAGGCTTTTTGTTCCTGCGCAGGTCATGAAAAAATTAGAGGAAACCCTTTTTATGATACATTAATGAAAAGTTGTATAAATATATTTTTGATTAACTGCATATACAGCCAGAGTTGTCTCATACACTAAGTTGATAAACTTCTATTCAAGAAATGCATTTTAATGATTTTTACTGAACAGCAGCTGCAGGTTCTAATAAAATTTAACAAATTGTTTATAGAGGTTTGTCATGAAAAACATAAGGTATTCTTGAGAAAAAGTCATGTGATAATAAAAAATACACAGAAATAGGTTTCATAAATTGACTACTAAATTATTCATATAGTGTAACAGAATATCCACTGACAAGTCAGCATTAATAATGAAAGAAAGTTTACATAAATATACATATATCAAAATATCTGAACCATCTAAGATTTGCTGATGACATTTCAATAATATCAGAAACATCAGATGAGCTAGAAAACATGTTAAGCAACCTAAGTAGGGAAAAACAAAAAATAGGGCTAAAGATGAATAAAACAAAGACGAAAGTAATGTTCAACAATAAAGTCTCGAAAAAGATCATAAGAATAGAGAAGGAAGATTTAGAAGAGGTTTGGTAATAAAATTAGTGAAAGACCATGAAAATGAAATAAAACAATGTATAACAAACTGGAAAGCGTTTAGTATAAAAAGAGACATATTGAAAGGAACATTGCCAATATGCTTAAAACGTAAAGTGTACAATGAAAGCATAATACCAGCTATGACGTACAGATGTGAAACATGGAAACTAACAAAATCACTTGTAAAACCAACTCAGAATTGCACAGAGAGCAATGGAAAGAACAATGCTAGGAATGACTAAGAGATAAGAGGAATGACTCTAAGTTCAACATGGATCTATGAGAAAACCAGGGTGAAAGATATCATGCAAGTAATCAAGAGACAAAAATGGAGATGGGCTGGACACTTAGCAAGAAGAAATGACAACAGATGGAGCAAAAGGTTAACCGATTGATGCCCAACGGACAGCAAATGCAGGAGTAAAAGATCAGACAGAAGATGGAGAGATGAGATTGAAATGTATGCCAGTACAACATGGCAGAGGTGAGTGCAATCATGGTCATCATAGAAGGAGCTGGGAAAGGCCTTTGTCCAGCAGTAGACTTAATGAAGACTGATGATGATGATGATATATATAGATAATTCTTGTGAAAAAATTTACGGATATATTTGAAATTCACGAGATGATTTTTTTTTATGAGTCCATAGTTCAAAATGATGGTTAGAAGATATTCTTATCAGTAAAATTATTAACTTTAAATGGAAGAGTCCAGTTATGGTCAGAAAAACAAAAGAAATCACACTGTTCAATACATAAGTAGATAAAGCACCAACATCCATTGATTTACCCATGGATACTTTTGAATGTTGGAAAAAAGAACTGAATAAATGAAGTTGAAGACAAGAGTGGAGATAATCAGAAGATAAAGGTAATCAATAAAATCAACAATGATTGTCTACTGGGAGAGAAAAAAACCTCTAGATAACTTTCAGCATGAATTTACTTACATTGATAAGAAATTTGTTTTATTTTAAGGAAATTAAATTCTTTCAGGTTCAGTGTATGCAAACCAAGTGAAATTTTCAATCAAAATTAATTTCATATTATATAAAAAGCTAATTTCATCCTTGTATAATACGAAGCATTAATATTACAAAAGAATTATTTAAAATGTTAACCAAAACTGAATATAATGCAAATCAAATCTTTTGTTTCTATTATAAACATAAGTTTCACAAGAAATAAGTTTAACAAAGAAAACTAGAGTATAGATTATAAGTAAACTGAAAAATATACTTTCAGAAATAAAAAGTGACCAAGCCATTTTAAAATTGGATCATCATGGATAAGAAGGAGGACTAGAGTTAAGGATATTATACAATTAAGCAGCAAAAATGGAGATGGGCTGGTCACCTAGCAAGAAGAGATGACATTAAATGGGGGAAAAGACTAACCGGTTGGTGCCGTTGGGAGAGTAAACGCAGTAGGAAAAGACCAGACACAAGATGGAGGGACAAGATAGAAAAGTTTGCCGGTAAGACGTGGCAGAGGTTAACACAATCTAGGTCGTCATGGAAGGAGATGGGAAAGGCCTTTGGACGGATTATGATGATGATATACAGAAGTAAATTGTATTGCCTTGTTTTAATAAGATATGTCATAAGACACATAATTAAATGGGTAAATCCTATCTTTTTGCTTCCCTACAGCTCTCTCTTGCATAAAGACATAGGATATAAAATTATTATTTAAAAAACAAAAAGGATCAATGCTCCATAAGTAACAGAAATGTTCCCAATTGGTTACTTCTAATATCCTTAATCCTTTCATTCTATTTACCATTTATATTGTTTGCAACTATAAGCATAGCAGTTAAATCTATTACATCTTTGCTATATTCAAATAGTTCTTCAGACGATTGAACTCCTTATTGTTTGTGTTGTTAACGTTTCGGCTGATCCATTCTTCGGCCTTCCTCAGGTGTAATATCCGAATGTGATTGGATAAACAGAAGTTGTTAACTTCAAAGGAGGCAACCCTTATAATGTAGGATTCAGGTGTTTCTTTATCCTTGCCTTGTCAAGTTTGGGTTTGTTGAGTAGAGGAAGACACATCGGATTGAATTCCTCACTTGTTTGATTAATACATTCAGTCAACATGTTGATACGACCTGCCTCTTTGATTTTTCTCTGTTTCCAACAGCGATCTTTGACAATAATCTGGACTTCCTCCTAGAGAGGAAACTGGTTGCCTTTCTCTCTCCAGACATGGTCAGCCATTCCAGATTTTTCTATCTCGCCCTTGATCATGGCTTTTCTGTGCTCCTCAAGCCTGACTTTAAGGGGGCAGCCTGTTTCCCCAGTGTAGACTTTTCCGCATTTACAGGTGATAACATAAATACAATGGTTTGTAAGTTTCGGATCGAGAATCGTGTTCACCTTGCTTAGTAAGTTTCGAAGTGTGTGAACGGCCGAAAACGACCTTGATGTTATGGCGAGAGCAGATCCTTTGTATCCTTTCTTCTCTTCCCTTCAAGTAAGATATGGATCGGACGAAATGACAAGAAGGAGTTCAATCGTCCGAAGAACTATATGAATGTTAATCTTCTCAAAACTATAGAAAATATCTTTTCAATACTTGAAGCATTTGATCTTTTTCTTTGCAAGTTAAATAGCTACTTTATAACTGCAGGTGATGATTGATAATTTTCAACTGTTTAAACAATGAAACAATAATGAAAACCGGTCTGATTAGTCACTCAATAGAAACCATCACGTGACCAACGTCTTTTGGCAGTATGCTGTGTTGGGGGCGATCAATTAAAAAATTGGAAAAAGGAGTGATCAATGAATAAATTACTTCTCTCACCTTTTGTTGGATCACTGAAAAGTCTGAATTTGAACACAGCTGACACAAACTAAGGGACCAATTTAGCATAGACTTATATTGTAAATTGAACCCCCCCCCCAAAAAAAAAACAATGGGGGGTGGGTTGAAGCAACAAAATAAACTGTTTTTTTCTGGACATAATAAGGAGTAATTGTTTAAATTTTCAGCCCTCTACCTCCATTGGTGAGGCCTGTATGCATGAGATAGATAGCCAGCCAGACAGACACACTTAAAAACTGAAGAAACCTATGTTGACAGTTTTGGTTGAAGATTTCTAATTCATGAATTGCTTCCTTTGTGACATTTTTTAATGAATCTCTTAACTGAAAATGTAAAAAGGATTATTTGTGATTATTGCAATGTAATTGTGTACATAGATCTGTATGTAATGCAAATAAAATAATCATAGGTAATTGACAGTTGGATTGTTTTACAGTTGAACACTTTCATTAATTCTATTCAGTAGGTTGGAGCATGTTACAGAGAGATTATCAAAGTTGATTGAAGCAATCCCAGAATAATACAAATTATTTCATTATGTATAATTAGTGTCATATAGGACAAATGAAGTACACATATTCAATTGTTTTCAGAATATGGACTTAAGTACAGAAATTATAACCATCCCGTAGATTTATATATAAAAATTATTTCTGGTGGAGTTGCATTGGGTATAGCAGAAAGAGTTCAGTGTTTTTAGATAACATATCACTAGGTATAAAGTTAATAATTAAGTGCTATAACATTTTGTAAGAGTAAGATTCGTTAATTTACAAATTTATTTTAGTAACCATTTTCAAGTCTCATTTAAAAAGAAGTAAAATGATTGGAATACTATTGTTTCAATGGATCTATTTAAAGAAAATATCTGTAAAAAGCTGTAATTTTATGTCTCATTAGTATCACATTTAATAACAGCTTTTATATACTGTATATGCCAGAATATAAGACAACGGGTGTTTGGAGGACTAACGCTAACTGCAACTCACCCAAGCCCTATACCTGTCCATATTGAGCTTTGGTAGAAGGCTCCCTAGTCATAATACCAATGCATTGGATGCATTGTAATATTTGCATTATTTTTTTTTTTAAATTAAATGACCGTCTTATATACAGTGTATACAGTACACTGTGTCTATGAAATGATTAAATTCCCACCTACCATAAGCATCTGCATCCATCAATCCAAAGATTGGTATGTGAAGCTCATTCCAAAGTTTTCTCAAAAACAAGCGTGTGTTGACATCAGGAAATCCTTTGCCCTACAATACATGGAGAGATATTATTATTGAGAAATTACATGTTCGAAGTGTGATTATGGATTAAAAATATCTAATAAACATATGTGGATATCTTATTAAATCTACATTTTCCTTAAGAGATGTAAATATATGAAAATATACATTTACATCTCAAAAACTATCTATTTCAATGTCACTAGATTATTATCATAAACTGAACAAGAAAGTGGTTAATAGTTTTTTTAAAAATCTTACACAATCAAAGAATTGAAACCTGAAGAGCAAAATCAGTGTAGTTTTCTTAAACTAAGTGGATTGCTGGGGACCTTCATTGATCCACTTACAATACTGATGATTCTTCTTATTAAGTATTTCAAAGAAGAACTTAGTTACATTCATTTGATTAAATTTTTTTAAAGTAGAGAGTAATATTTATGTGTATTAGAACAATAGTTTTATTTTATATTAATGTGAATTCATTTTAACTAAAGTGCAAATCAGAAATAACGTCATGAATGAATTGATCGGCTGTACGCATCCAGCACCAAAGATTGAATTGCAGACTAAGTTAATTTCAGTTTAATTAGCTGATGCTCCTCAGGATATGTTGATTTTATCTATAGCTAGATTCTAACAAAATTATGAATTCTCAAATAAAATATTAATAAAGAATTTAAGGGAAATTATTTTCACATAATTGTTTTATAGGGAAATTGTTTTCATATAAAACTTACAAAAGGACAGTAATGGTTATCTTTTTTTCTATTGATATAAAAAATGTGATCTGCTGTAAGAACAGGTAAAAGTTAAAATATGTCATAGAAAAAGTAAAAGAATACTTAAAATCATAAGGGGAAAATGTACTTCATTCAAATTGATTATCTTACGATCAATGAAAGTATTTAAAATGTAAAATGATTTGTAAAGATAGGTAGCTGGACTGTAATTTGGTCATCTACTTTTCACATGAAATCTATGTATTTTAACGAATTTTCTTATTGTCCGGGTGTTAAAATCAGATCTTTATTAGTACATTAATGAAATTTGAAGTATATTTTAATTCTGTAAAGAGGAATTCAGTTAACCAATTAACAATGGAAGGTAGTAAAGAGTTATAGTTATCCATTGCAAGATAAAAGCCCTTGTTGATCACAAATAGAACTGAGTTGCCATCAATCACTATAAAACAAAACATTTATTGAGTTAGCCATAAAACTGCAGTGACAGAAATTTAAGTCATTCGCAGTTAATGGGTTAATAAAAACCTATATTATACAAGTGTTTCTTCAAAAGACTAGTCATAATTTAAAGAACTAGAAACTGAATTAAACCAGAACTTATTTTAGGTTTTGGAAAGACTGTATATAAAAACTCTTATTTTATCACCAGACACGTTTATGTCTGTATATTAACCCTAGCAGTTTAAAACTAACTAAGACTAATTAGTATTAAAAAGAGACAATATAAAAATATAAAAAGGTAACAAAGGCAGTGATATGAGACATTCCTAAGATCAGTATTGAACCAATTTCCTCATCGCTACCCAGTTTTTATTAGTTATGTATTTGATCCAGTGACCTTTAGGGACTTTTGAATGAAACTCTTCTTAATTTTTAAATAATTTAATCCTTTATTCTGTTCCGTCTAGTAAAATGAATATAGGTAACATCTTTCTGTTTAAAGCACATCTTCACAAATGTCATACAGTTCAACAAAGACAGTTGAACCCATTATTTTATTAATTTTGAATACTTTTTACCTTCATCTCAATTTTTTTTAAAGTTGTTTTTAACACAACTCAACTAGAGCCATCATTTTACAGCAGTGAGTAAACAGCGCAGATCAGAAATAAAGAGTAAGTTTCCGGTGATATTCAAACCAGGCTGGTTTGTGCCCAGTTGCTTTGACCACTCCACCACCACATTTTCAAGGCCATTTTTAAACCCACCCTTTATTCCAATTATCGATGCCATGTTTGTTGCTTATATTTAAATATACTAGTAATATTATTAAAGTAATTTTTTTATTTATTTTTTATTATTAGATGAAGTATTATAGCCCATTATTTTATTAATTTTGACTACTTTTTACCTTCATCTTAATTTTTTATAGCTGTTTCTATCAAAATTCAACTCAGGCCATCATTCTATGGCAGTTAGTAAACAGTGTGCATCAGAAATACAATACTTCATCTAATGATGAAAATAAATAATAAAAAAGACTATTGAACTTCAATATCTAATAGATATAATTATAATCATTCATTTAACCACTCAGTCAGCAGATGATATATATGAAAATATGGCTAGAAATCTAGTGTGCATATTACCAATAGGTGGTGCACATATATTGGCATAATTCTGAAGTAAAATACAATGGTTTTATTCAGATTTTTGCCGTAATTTTGAAGTAAAAAGTGCAGTTTTTTTGTAAAATGGTAAGGAAGTTGTACTAAAAATTCTAAAATCCAAAACGGCCACCACCTGATGATGTCCTTATTTGCAAATTAAATATTGTTTTTCCAACATCAACCTTGAGCCATACTGATTATTTCATTTCTTTAGAGCAACCTTCAATCATGAACTATTCTCCTTCTATAGCCCTTCAAAAGACATAAAGTCAAATTTATGAAATTGTCCTCAGAAACTTAGCACCTAAAGGGTAAAATTGGGGCACTTTGAAACCTAATTATAAAGATAAACTCCAAGAAAAAATATTTGTGTTAATAAAGATACAAAATCTACTTTGAAAACTAAAAAAAATGTAAAATGATCTTAAATCAGCTGGCCTGAGTGTAACAGCTGTCATACAGAGAGAAAAGATAAAATGAATAGTCTCAGAGAGAGGCCAGAGGACTTTAAAGCCCAAAACCGGAATTTTGACGTCTCGCTAATGAGATTTTAAGTAGATCAGGGGGCCAACTCTGCCCTGGTGAGTTTTGTACAGATCTGAACCCTGAGAGGGGGACTCCAGATTGATCGTACTGAAACCATAGTCACAGTAACTTGACCTATGACACCAGGGATGATTGTGTTCCTGCACACACATCTTTCTTTACTCCATATAAGGACCCAGCGGAACACACTCTGGCAGATTCTCACACAGCATTTTTCTGAGCTCGTCAGAAAACACAACACTTGTCCAACGAATATCTACAGCCGGTTAGAGGACGAATTATGGTAAATAATGACTAAGTTTTTACCTTCATCTTAGCTTCAGCTGTTTTGTTTATAAACTTTCAATTTGGGACGTTGTTTCTGCGGCAACAACAAGTAGGGCCCATTCTTACAGTTAGCACTCCTATGCTCAAAGTTCAATTCATCGTGAACTACAACATAGCCACATCTGTAAGCTTCATTCTAAGAACTTATTCCTTCCTTATCTATTTGTTGATCCACGCTATACATGTTTATTTTGCTTGTATTGTCGTTTTGCGTTCAAACACTATGTATGCTATTTCATTGACTCATGCAGCTCGTATTCATTTCGCTTGTATTTGTCGTTTTGCGTTCAAACACTATGTATGCTATTTCATTGACTCATGCAGCTCTTATTCATTTCGCTTGTATTCGTCGTTTTGTGTTCAAACACTATGTATGCTATTTCATTGACTCATGCAGCTCGTATTCATTTCGCTTGTATTCGTCGTTTTGTGTTCAAACACTGTGTATGTTGTATATTGTTTATTCTTACTGTTTTCACTGCATTAGTTTCTCTGTTTAAATTGTGGCCTTGTATCACTTGTATGCCATTTTATGTTCAAACGTTATGTATGTTGATTTATGATGTTTAACTGCACTTGTGTATTTGCCTAATTCGCAGCTTCACCGTTATATTGCATTTTTCAGGTTGTACAGAGACTTCAGAGATAAATAAAGATTGTTTATATACATCAGTAAGAAGCGTCAACCCCTTTTCTTTCGTGACCAGAGTGTAGTTACACCGAGTAAGCTGCTGCATCTAATAAGTGTTTAGTTACATCTGATGCAGTCAAATACAGAAGATGTATTTTAATAAAGAATCAATATTTGTTTTTACAAGAAAATTAATGCATAACAGTCAATAAAAATGTTATTTAATTTACATAGTGATGTAATGTGAAGTGATTATATTACCTTAGAGTATCTGTTTGAATAAGTAAATTAAATCATATAGGATTATTCAATGATCCCAAGAAAAGTCAAAGAATATCATATTGTTCAGAAGTGCCAAAATATGAAATAGATAAGCTTTTCTTTGTCACATGAGAACGTGCTGTAAGAGTGAATTTTCTATGAGCTGCTAACAATGATTCAATCTAGCAAGAAAGTTCAACAGACCTAAGAGGAGATCAACCAAAGACAGTTTCATGTGATATTCACAAAGCACATATTCTTGATCAAATCTGCTAAAATGGCAGACAGGCTAGTCTTAAGATCAGTGAAGATCCCTGGATCAGAAAACAAAGAGCATCTTATCCGAAAGAGGATTACATAGAGGACTTGAGACATGTTCCTTGCTGAGAATCTAATATCGTTGCAAAAGAATACAGACAGTGCGTGATAAAAGAGAAGAAAATTTAATGGATTGCTGATTAAGCTGTTAAGCTCTCCATTTTACCTGACAAATTAAACAAATGAAAAATGCAGTAATTATTCAGAAAGCATTCTAGTTATCACCTGATCAATATATACTTGCAAAATCCTTAAAAGATAAACTTGGATATTACTTTTTTTAAATTGCAGGACTAATATCTGGATATTAGTTCTCAGATTCTGTGTATAAAATATTAGTACTTAGCAAAATATTTAGATTCTAAAATGGCATTTGGAAATCAATCTATTGAGAGAGCTCTAATACACTGAAAAGAATCCAACATTGGTTGCTATTACAGTAAACATCAATGGAAATAGGAGAAAAATAAAAAATCATTCTGTATAGTTGGTGAACTTATATGTCAATTAGCATTTATTATTACAGAGCGATATAAAATTAGCCTCTTGAGATTCATTATTAAATTAAGGAAACTAAAGATAAAAGCACAGAGTAAGCATACTGTGTAAATTTGAAAAGTTTAATGTAGATGATAAATGTATATTGGGAGGAACTAACTGCTTTGTGGTCAACTATTCAATGTAAACTGAACGTAACTAGGAAATGCTTATACTGTGCAGATTTGAAAAGTTTAATGTAGAAAATGATAAATGTATATTGGGAGGAACTAACTGCTTTTGAGGTCAACTATTCAATGTAAACTGAATGTAACTAGGAAATTCTTATACTGTGTAAATTTGAAAAGTTTAATGTAGATAATAAATGTATATTAGGAGGAACTAACTGCTTTTGAGGTCAACTATTCAATGTAAACTGAACATATCTAGGAAATTCTCATAAACAACATAAATAAAATCTGAATCTTATTTTCCACCAGCAATATTAAAAAGAAATATTACAGATACAATACATTAATTTCAATTTTATTGTTGAGGAGTGTCTTTATATTTTCTTTTATTACATTTCAGTATTGTGAATTAAATGAATCATTTTCACTGGTAATTAATTTAAAAATCATGATTAAACCTAAAATATTTTTGTCTTATAAAAAATATATTAAAATTCAAAACATATTTTCATGAAATAGTAATAAAATTGAGAATCAAGACGCTCGTAAAAATCAGAATGGGCATTGAATGGTATTGCTTCAACTCCCTTAAGACTGACACAGCAGTAAATGAATTTGAATATAGTTAAAGACATTAATATTTTTTAAACCATATATTATCAAAAATTGCTATTGTAACTTTTTTATTAATAAGAAGCAATGAATATATCAGATTTGACAATAATATTTGTTTTAATCATTTAGAATTTGAGATATATAATATGTATATCTATTTGATGCTATTTTCCAAATAAAATATTCAATATAAACTCACTTTTCTGGACAAGAGCACATAGATTTATTAAAGGCTTTTTCCCGTGTCCTCCTACCTAAATATTATTCTTTAATTTACAACTGCTTGTCCACACATAGACTAAATTCAATTTCCCATCACTATACATAAGATTCATGGCATGTTTGACATGGTTCATAGCCCTAAGACATCAATGATCAATTTCAAGCAAACTACATGAAACCTTTTTCTGTTTCAATAGAAGCTATTGATTTTGGTTGCTTTCTAACAGAACTATATACCTGACAACAACTATCTTTTCTAATAAGAATTCTCTACTTCAGCCTGTTTATTCCAAACCTTCAACTGGAAAATATTTCAGAGGTTTAGAAAAATGATAAATTTCTACAAAAGGCATATTTGATACATACAAATCTCTAAGTTTTTGTCTCAAAAAACATTTTAATATTTAAAAAAAATAATAAGACTTTACATTTGACTTTGAAAACTGTAAAATTTTAGCTCCAAGCAAAGCAATATAATATACTTTGCACTAGTTAATACCCAAGAAAAAACAGATATATTTGAATTTCTATGAAAAGATTTTTTAATAAAACAAATAATAATTGTTTCAGTTAAAGAGTCCATAGTTTCAAATAGTGGGTAGGAGGTATTTTTATCAGCAACATTTTACCCCTGAGTGGAAGAGTCCAGTGTTATGAAGAGAAAAACAAAAAGTTCACACTGTTCATTATATTCTTTTTTCATATGATTTGTTAACTTGTACAATGTGTGTACTGCTCTATTTTTTCATTTCACATGATCTACTTGTTTATCCCAGTGAAAAAAATTCAAGTATATATTTGGATTGAGATGCTTTCTTTTTTTTTTTAAGAAAAAATACTGAAATCGCTTACCAGAAAGAGTGCATAATTTAAAATGGTGAGTAGGTGGTATTTTTATCAGCAAAATGTTTACCCGAGTGGAAGAATCAAGTGTTATGGACAGCAAACCAAGAAAATCACACTGTTCATTATTAAAGTAGATACTGTCTCTAACTGAACATCCCCCACAATCAGAAAAATGGAACACCTGTCAAAATTTGAACTTTCCAAACATATGACATTCAAGGTCTGAAGACTGTCCAGACCAAAACAAAGTCTGAATTTCATAATCTTGGAAAAATGTTTTGATTGATTTAGCAGAATGAGCAGGAGCATTATTTTGTTGGTATATTGGCAGATTATATTTAAAAAACTGTTAGATGAAAGAAATTAGATGCGTCTTTAGAATTTCTTCATTGTAGCAACTGTCAGTGATACTTTTATTGAAGGGAATCAGTGGTCCAGCACTTTGACTGGTGAAACAGCCCCACACTATTCTCAGTTTTTCACTTTTTGGTTATATATCAAAATTTAAGACATTTGAACAATTGTATATGTTAAGTAAGTATCATGTGTTATTCCCCTTAGGCTGAAGACTTCCGCTAGGGGGCGCTGTTTTACGTTCTGGTTAATCAGTAGGAGAGAGCGCTCGTAGGACAGACACACGTGTTAGGTTGATTATGGTCATAATATGAATAAAGGATCTCTGTAAGTACATAATATTTTGTTGCATTTTTAATCTGTCATTAACCCAAGCTTACAGTATAGGTAAAAATAACTATCAGAAATCAATTCTCTACAGAATTAAGAAACACACTCTAAAACCAAGTCCTAATCAGAAATATAAGCTGTAATAAATTTTCAAAGTTAGCAAATGAAATTTAGCAAAAATGGAAAAATTGAAAAACAAAAATTATTGATCACAATGGATTTTGTTCAAAAGAAACAAAAAAAACAAAGTTAAGTGAAATGACTAAAGTAATTGAATTTTAAAAAAACCCTGATTCCTACAATGAATTTTGCAAGAGAGGGAAAATCAAGTTTTGCAGGTGGTCCATTTTTTTTAGTGATTTGAGGTGTAACACTTTAATTGGATTAGGTTTCATTTACATCAATCCTTTTTTAATGTCTTTAAAAATTTATCATAACTAGTAACATTATCCAAGCTATTTCCATGTCATAATTATCAGTTATGTTTCTCACCTTATTTGATAAATCCATGTATAACAGAGTGCTAAACCATTAGCATTAAAAAGAGAGGAAAATGACAAATTCACAACTAATAATCAAGTATTTGAAATTGTATTTTTTATGTTTTCGGTTTTTTTGCTTCTTTATGAAACTATACCGAATCTGAATAGTTAAACATATTTACTGTTGTATTCATTCAGATAACAAAATCAGGAGATAATCTCTAAATTAAAAAATTAAAGTGCTTTCAATAAAAAAAAGATTAAATAAATGTGTGCAAGCCTGGCAGCTATTATGTAAATGTCTTTTTAAAAAGCCAGCAGCAGCAGTTGCAGTAGTTTGGAGATAGAGAAAATTAATCTAATACAGATTCAGGCAGAAAGTACTGAAACAGAGGACAGATGGGTTCATCCTTGTGCCTTGCATTCAACCAAACGCATATGGTCTATATTATCCTAAGAGAAGGAGATTGCAGGAAAGAGTAATGGACTATGGTCAAAAGGTGTAGCCAATGTTAACCTAATTACAGAAAGACACAAGCAGAGCCATAGCTAGCTGTGAAAAGTTCTCTCAAATGCCAGGTCAAGTTGCAAAGATAGCACTTGAGTGACAGAAGAAATAAGATGGATACGTAGCTGGAAAGCAGCAGACATCAGCAGTAATAATAAAGTGAACATATAAAAGCATTGAAGAGAAACACAAGATAAACTTTGAAGACTCAACAACTCTGAAGTCATCAGGGAATAATGACCGGAAACAAAGTTGTAGGAAAAATAGTCATGAATGTATGACTAGCATTCCAATGGAAATTATGAATCACCGCCACCCATATATGTCGTGTTGGGGGTGATCAATTAAAAAGTTTGAAAAAGGCATGATCAATCAATAGGTTTCTTCTCTCGCCTTTTGTTGGGCACTAAAAAGTCCAGATTAAAAAAAAAAACATGCTTGAATGCTGCTGGACACAAACTAAGGGACCAATTTAGCGTAAACTTACATTGAAAATTGAACACCTACTAAAAACCTATTGGGGGGTAATTTTCAAAAAACAAAAAAAACATGTCCCCTACTCATTGAGAAGAGTGTTTGTGTGCAAAATTTCAAGTTTCTACTATGAACGGTTAGGGTTGGGCAAAGTCTGGATACATAGATAGATACATATAAATATCAGAACTAATGAATAAGCTAAACCTAACAATAAACCTGTACTGTGGGTAGCAGTGATTAATAAAGTGTGGTATGAAAGAAAAACATCATAGGAAAAAAAAGACTTTGGTATCTAGGTAAGTATTTTTTTAAATAAAAGAAGTAATATTCAAATGGTTCTTCAGACAATTGAACTCCCCCTTGTTGTTTGTGTTGTAAACAGTACATTTCGGCCGATCCATTCTTCGGCCTTCTTCAGGTGTAAAATCTGAAAAAAAGTTATGTTTAAAGGGGGTAACCCTTATAGCACAGGGCCCGAACTGGCTGAAACATCGTGTTTACAACACAAACAACAACAAGGAGTTCAATCTTCCGAAGAACCATTTGAATATTAATGACACTACTCAAAGCTATAGAAAAAAAATATATATATTTTAAGTTATTTAATTTATAGTAACAAAGTAATATTTTTATAAAATATCTAATATTTTAATTTATGTAACTTATAGTAATAAAATAATATTTCTAATATTTTTTATTGTCATCATTCAATTTATTAAAATATTACTTTTTTTATTTTATTATTATAAATTAAATGAATTAAAATATCACTTATTTTATCTGAAAAGAAATTCCTTTGTAGACAGATACATTGAATTATTTTAGGGTACCCTTAAAATGTACTAACTTAAAGAATGCAAACAAATTTGGGGGATTTGCAGCTTAATGATAATGAAGAGTCTGTGCTCACTCTGATAATAATGATCTGATTTCTATCTATCTTTTATAGTTTTGAGAAGGGTCATTAACATTCAAATAGTTCTTCGGACGACTGAACTCCTCCTTGTTGTTAACACGTTTCGGCCGAAACGTTGTGTTAATAACACAAACAGCAAAAAGGTGTTCAAAAATCTATCTGTCCATATCTAATATATATTTGAGAAATTTTCTATAGTTTTGAGAAGGGTCATTAATATTCAAATGGTTCTTCGGACAATTGAACTCCTTGTTATTTAAACATAATTTCTGTTTAACCCATCACACACTGATTTTACACCTGAAGAAGATCGAAGAATGGATTGGCTGAAACGTCGTCTTTACAACACAAATAACAAGAAGAAGTTCAATCGTCCAAAGAACCATTTGAATATTTGAGAAAGTTTGTGTATGTCTAATTTCTTCTCTCAAAAGGTGCATTGTAGCCAGAGATACTGAATTAAGTTACCCCTAAATTGCACTAACTTAAAGAATGCATTAGACACTGGACTGCTCTAAACATAGTGGAAAGCCATTTCATTTCTGACATGAAAAATAACTTTTCACAAGGAATCCAATAGTGTTTTATTATGTCGAATATGCCTTTATTAACAACATTTCTGGGCCATTTATAGCTACTCTTCAGCCTGAGCAATGTTGGGTATTCTGCTAGTTCTTTATAATTATCTCATGGATTGGAGTTACTGTTGTTTTTTTCTGTGTACCAACGAAATCTGGACATGTAGACCCAAATCCACATTTGATAACTAATATTGGCATGTAAGATTGCTTGAAGATATAATCTTACAATGTTATTTGATCAGATTGGTTGTCTGCCCATGTCCTCCTATTTCAGATATAGAAGCAATTCTGGAGAAATATATATTAACAAATCATTCAAATACCTTTATCCAGCTAGTAAGAACTTTATATTGATATTAAAAGAAAACGTTCCCCACAAGTAGCCTTTAGATTATTGGACTATGAGGAATGCAAGAAAGTTTTGTATTTAATATTAAGAGAAAAAAAAGTAAAAATCAGGGTGGAAGAAAAGAAACATTGATTTTTTTTAATGCTTATTTGCCTGTTCTACTTTTTTTTATTCCATTTTTGTTATTTCTATAATCATGGTTGATTTGGTACATGAACACAGAAACACATCTATAGATTGGCAGGCAGCAGTAGTGATTGTGCATTCAGATGAGAAAAGAGTAATCATAGATTTCAATATAAATCATAAAGGATGAAAATAACTGAGAAAAAACATTTTAGATAATCAATATTTGATTAACAAACAAAACAATACATTTAATCTTCTAAATATTTCAATGTTTATTCAAATACTCTTCAGATCATTATTAAATTATATACATCTTCATGTTAACAAAATTAACCAACTGTTAATAAAAAGACTGATCACCTGGAAGTATACACTTAAAGTTTCTATATAAATCAATATTACAAACTTCTGACAATTGATATAATCCAAACTGATTTTTAATACTACATATCACTCAATGTTAAATACATCATACACAGAATTTGACTGTTGCACAGTTAAGAAGATAACAAGCACTATTGAGATTTATATGTAAGAACATTTGTTAGAATATACATGAAATCTAAGGTATAGGGCCACAGAAATTGGGTTCTTCTAAAAGTAGTGGATTTTATACATTTAAAATATATAAGCATATGTATGTGTGCGTGTGCCTGTCTAAGTGTGTGTGTGTTTTGTTCCTCTTTCTCAGAGATTAGAAGAGAACAGGTCAAAATACTTGACCTTATTAATATATCAATGGCTCTTTCTAGCCTGGGTGTCTATACTGCTGACCATTTGAAGGACCACCTGCTGAGATTTAGAAATCTCTGAATAAGATATGTTAATCACTATGTCAGTTTATATAAAGTGTATGTGTGTATTTCTGATGCCCACTATGCACTGTATGGTTGTGTCTGTGCGTATGTGTGGGTGTCAAAAGGGTATGCTAATAATTGTGTGTGTTTGGATTGTACCCGGATATGAAAAGATAGGACCTTTTGGGGTAGTAGTAAAGAGTCTGCTCTTGAATGGCCTTGAGGCAGGCAGCCGATATGGGTAATTCTCGTCTCATATAGTAAAAGATGACTAATATTCAAATTTTGCAATCATTTGTTTTCTTATTAAAAACCTAAATTACATTTCTACGCTGCAAACCGAAACTCATTGTCTCTGGAGATGTTGGGAAAGCCAATGCATATTATGACAAAGAAAATGAATATGCATTGTTCAGTGTTCTTTCCTATCAAGAATGAATCCAGTTTTTTCTTCAGGTTTAACGGTCCCTTCAGATTCTCATTCCCAACTGTCACTTTTTCATCAAGGATGCATCTGCACACACATGCACATATCCAAAGTGGTAAACCACCTGCTTTGTAACAAGTCTGGAATCGAGGCCGTAACTTGTGGATGCAACAAATACACCAACAAATGCTTCGACCATCCCCGTAACACGTAGCATTACGCTATACATTTTTCATTTGTCAAATTTGTAAAATAGTAACAAAAAATTTAACACTATTTCTTACAAATAGCCATAGGACCTCAATAGATAATGAGTACTTCTCTATGTCATAAGTGGCAGAAATATTTTACTAGTATGGAATCATTTCACCTATGGAAATGTCAAACAAAGTTATTTGAAGATAAAACAGTAAGATCACATTGTAAGACAGCATCATTGTAATCAATTGCATCTGAATAGCACTTAAGGACCAATTAAGGAAGATATTTTCCATATTTCCCGGCTGGTGAGATGCATTATTTTCCTGAAAAATATTTGATAACAGATCCAGAATGTGATAATTAGCTGTGACAGAAAGAAAAATGATAACAGAGTCATGCAAGCATAGAAAGCTATTTAATCTTCAAATATTTTCCGAAAAATACTTAGCTAACTATAGGGTGTGTTTTACCACTTGTAGCGGCTTATCAGCTGGCAAATTTTTTAATTGATATTATTTAATAATAGTAGATAAGTGTAATGAAAATTTCCTTCCTTGGACTTTGTGTAATAAATTATCTCATATAGAGTACAATGGAGTAATGTGTTTTGTTTGAAATATTGTGATATTCCAGATCCAGTAGGTTAAAGAAATGACTTACATCATTTGCAAAGTATACATTAGATTTTATTTCAAAAAGTATAAGAAAATAATCAATTAACATAATTTTAAATGAAACATGTAGGTTTCATGTTGCTGAAAATACTTACAGGTTGTTGTGTTTTGAAGTAAAAAAGAGAACACTGAAAACCACATAAACTTTGTTTTATTACCTGATATTTTATAGAATTTGTTTCCTGTAATCATATGTATCTTCAAAGAATTTGTTTGTTCTATCCAATGTAAATATGTTAATTATAAGAGAAGGAAGATAAATAATTTACTGAAAAAAGCACAAACTAGAAGGATGAATGAAACAGTTATACAGAAAACAAAATTATACCCAACTGTGTCAGATAATATTTACATTAAATATGTGCTAAATGTAATAAAAATACTCTGTGTTTGAGTGTACATATGTTTGTACAATGTTATTTTCATTATCAATAACACACACACACACCTCAAGAAGTGAAAGACTGGAATATTACTTAAGGATTTTTAATAAAAAGGAACTAAAGTCTAGTGTTCATAATTATGAAGTGAACCTAGAAAAGTGTAAATCATGCACAGCTACCAGGAAACAGTAAGAACATTAGATTGAAATGTAGCTCTAGGATTACTTCTTTGTATCTATAGTTTCACTCTTAATATCAACTCAAGCGCATCAAAAATAGATTTTGTATCCAATACATTTTCTACATTCAGAAATGATGCAAATTTCATTGGCGCATTTGGAGTTTGTATTTCTTCTCATTGTTATCATGGATTTTATGATTCAACGTATAAAAGAACTGTTAGTCTGTATATAATTGTTTACTCAATGTAATGTATAATCAATGCCACTTTGTAGGTTTAAAAGGGTCCTACAATAATTAATATTACCAGTATAAAGGCTGGTAAAAGAGTTCTGTATTAGAATGGGTTACTATTTTTAACCTAGTAATCCTTTGTAGAACAAGGAGCAAGGAAAGTAATTGCTGATATAAAGTAAAATGTTCCACACATGGATGTCATGTGATGTGAATGGAGTTCTCCGATTGGTTGAAAGGGTTGTGACGTCATGGAGAGGTTAAAACAAGAAGGCGGAATCACCATTTTGTTTTTGGAACATAAAATGACCACATGATTCAGCCATCTTGTTAAAACAACAAAATCAGCGCAGTAAATTTAAAGTCAAACAAAGGACACGATAGCACATGTCTAGAAAATAGCATATAAAGAAATAGCAAATGAAGACAAGATGCAGAATTTGTAGACATACAAATTAAAAAGACATTTAATAAGAAACAAAGTCAATATGAATTTTGCATACGTTTTTGGCTGAAATAAAGAACATAAAACAAAACGATCATGTCAAGAGAATGAAATACTTATTCGTAGGGAGAGATACAAAAGAGAGAATAGGTTAATTTGTCTAGCCCTAAAAAGTGAGAATGGAAATCGGGGAAACTCATGGCATATCGATTTAATTGTCATGTTTTCACCTGACAAGCGACTGATAATGCTTGTTTTAATAAGTTTGGTAATCCATGAACCAAGGCTGTTATTAAAACGGGTGAATCAGGATTTTCTCGAGACGAGCGAGGTGTGAGGAAGGCAGACACTCTTTGAGACCCCAGAAAGTCTTAAGCATATTGGTTGGAGAGCATGCAGGCTTCACTGTCCAGTGTCAACGGAAAGTTGCTGTATTTATGGGAAGAGCTAAAAGGAAGTTATGTCAGCAGAAGATAAAGGGATTACTATAGTTTGGTATTTTATTTAACTGATTATTTAGTTCCGCAATATGCATATTAATTCTAGCTAAATGAAAATGAGACAACAGTTTTATTCAATTTCATAATTTTATCATTCAAGTCTGCTTATACAAATAAAATATATAGTGAAAACAGAATATAACTTAATTCATACATTTTTCAAACTCTTGTCTTCAACTTTGTTGTTTTTAACAATGTTTGGTTGATACCAAAGAATATATATTATTATATATTAAATGAAGGTTTCATTATTACCTATCATATCTAATCATTCAAAAATAAATAAATTCTAAAGCAGAATAGCTACTCTATTATGTATTGGCTGCAAATATTTAAATTTCTATACATAATAAATCATATATCTCATAATTTAAGTTTTTAAATTTTGCATAAAAACTTAAGAATCAAAAGCTACTTTCCAACCTTAAATAACTCATCCAAACAATTCAGGCATCATGACCAAAAAATCAGGAAGAGAATTGATTTTATATACACACACCATAAATTATTGATGACATGTGTAATAAGACTATTTAATGTTATACTGAATAAATCAATCTGGCAATATATATTTTCTTGATATACGAGTTTGATTTTGATTCTTCAGTCATTCAGATCTTAAATCTTACTAAATGAAAGCAGGTATATTGTTCAGATTGATATGGAATAAAAAAAACTTGAAGTTTGCAACATTCAACTTTAACTTTATTAAACAAGATTTCTCCTCATCATGTTTTGACAACAGATGTATTTCGGCTTGTCACACCATTTTCAATGTACAGTCGACCAATTCTACGCTAGTTCTGAGTATGTTCAGATTAGTATCTAGTAAAATTTTAAAGCAAGCAATCCATTTTGAAATGTAAGTAATTCATGCTTTTAAATATAACATAAGCTTTCTATCACTTCCAAAATTCTTTTTAACTTTTTGTATCAGAAGAGTGCTTTAAATCGCAAACTCAGTGATTAATTGTTTAAATATAGCACTTAATGTGATGGAAATGACCACAAGCAATTTATCTCTTTTAGACCCCACTTGATGAACTATTTCAAACAGAACCCAAGAAGTATGCAAGAATATTTTTGTGTTTGTTTTTTATTGCATAACTTCATAGATAGACTAATACATTTTTCTGTTATCTTTTTTTGCAAAAGTTATATGCACACCCAAATAAAACAGAAAAAAGGGGAAGTGCTGTTAAGTACCATAGGTTATTCCCCTTTGGCAGAAGACTTCCACTAGGGGGCGCTGTTTTACGTTCTGGTGAACATGCAGCGATTACTGATTGTGTTTATTAGTAATAGAATAAAGAGCTTGGTAGGAAACGTGTGTTTGACCGACTGCGGTCATTAATATGAATAAAGGATCTCTGTAAGTACATAATATTTTGTTGCATTTTTAATCTGTTAATATCTGTCATTAACCCAAGCTTACATGCAATATAAAAACAAAAGTAACTTACAGTAATTAGTATACATGGATGAAAATCCTCACAGAATCCATAATTCAAGAGGTGTTGAAATGTGGCATCTTTCTCAACAACCAAAATAAATGCAGCTCTGGTATTGATATCTAGACAGAATGTTAAGGTAATTTTAAATGCATGAAAATAGACAATTTATAATTACTATTGATAAAAAGTAAATTCTGTTTACTTATGACAAACTTTATAATTATAGCTTATATTTCTGATTTACCTTTTCAAAAAAGCAATAAAAAGATACCACACAATGATGCAAATAGTTTCACATACTGACAACATATTAGCATGAATACAGGCATACCTTGTTTTATTGCGCTTCGCAGATATTTTTATTATGCTATTTTGCCAACCGCATTTGCTCACTTTGGTAATTCTAGCAATATTTCAAATCTTTTCATTATTATTATTATTATATTAAAATTAGGCCAATTAATAACCATACAATGACCTCTAAGTGTTCAAATGAAAGGAAAAGTTGCACGTCTCTCAAATTTAAATCAAAAGCTAAAAATGATTAGGCTTAGTGATAAAGGCATGTTGAACTTCGAGATAGGCTGAAAGCTTAGCCTCTTGCACCAAACAATTAGCCAAGTTGTTAATGCAAAAAAATGTTCTTGCAGGAAATTAAAAGTGCTACTCCAGTGAACTCACGAATGATAAGTAAGCGAAACAGCTTTATTGCTGATATAGAGAAAGTTTTAGTGCTCGCTATAGAAACCTGCCACATTTCCCTCATGGCTGATGATTAGCATTTTTTTTAGCCATAAAGTATTTTTTTAATTAAGTAAGTACATTTTTTTATACCTTATGCTATTGCACACTTAATATACTACAGTATAGTGTAAGCATAACTTTTATGGAAACAAAATAAAATTGTGGGATTCGTTTTATTGCGATGATCTGAGACCAAACCTGCAATATCTCTAAAGTGTGTCTGTATAAAAAGGTTTGTGGACAAAGATTTCAAAACAAAATAATTGACTGTATCCATTACCTTTAGCTCTTCTTTTGAATAGGGGATATTTAAAAAAAAGATTTGATCCTAATTATCTGTCCGATGTGGTCCAGTGCTCACCTCCGGTTCAGTAGCCCGCGGTTCAAGCCACCACTGAGTCATACCAAAGACTTTTTAAAAAATGGTACTCAATGTCATTCCACTAAACACTCAGCACTAGGACTAGAATTGAGGAACCTCTCCACGAGGCTAAGGGGTTACGGTCAAATCACGTTGGATACATCAGTTCTTGTAAGATCACTGGTTACACAACATCAAGCCTGGTCAGTACCAAGATGTAGAACAAAGCATCAATAGGCCTGGCAAGCCAGAAGTGGGTTTTACTAACAATTGCCCATGTGTACTTAATCCCACAACACCCTCAATATGAGTTGATAAAGGATGATATATACATTTGGCACATTTTCTATCTTGAAATATACCTTTGCAAATACAATGTATGGCTAATGATCTGAGATCAAATTCATTTGTTGTTACATATTTTTTGGGGGGGGGGAGAAAATAATGTTTTCAAATAAAATTACTCAAAATAATTTTTCTAGAAAAAAAATAAAGCAGCAATTTAAGAGAGAGTTTGCAAGAGAGATTTGTAAAATCATACTACCTCCATCCCATAATAGTTGTTACATTTGCATATACATTTCATACACTAAATATAACAACTATTATGCGACAGAGGTAGTATTTTTTTTAATGTTTAGCAACTATATCTGAACTTAATACTTTGTTTCTTTTATTTGACAGAAATTAAGATTGTGATTTTGAACTCGTTAGCCATTCATATTACTTTCCGATCTAATTTTAGCTTCCATTTCGTAACTAAAGAGCATCGCTTCGCAGCCTTTTGGCTAAGATCAAAGTGGAGTATCTGTTCTTCGAAACCACCATGGCCTCGAAGTTCAGAGAACCACGGCCCTTCAGGGGTCCTTGTGGCATGCTCGGTATCGTCCTGGGAGAAGTTACACAGGATATCTTGGCCAGCTGGTTGGGAGGCGATCATCATTAGTATGCTCAGGATTCGTCCGGAGAAGCTTTTGGGATCTACACCCCTCCCACCCACCTTATCCCAGACCTCGTGGCATTTGTCTCAGTGACAGGGATTTGGGATTTGGGATTCTCCCCCCTCAAGTCTCTAGTCGCAGGGACATGAGATCCTCCTCCCACTCCCCCTACTGAATATGACACTAAATGACCCATCAAGGGTCGATGTGCCGTAAAACAAACAAACAAACATTAACTAAAGAACAAGTTGATTACTTCAACATTAATCACTAAATTTAAAAGTTAATCAAAACGATACAAACATTTTATGACATGCCATTCACATACTTTTCCTATTCTTCTAAGAAACTGAAAAATAAAATTGATCCCTAAATATTTTCTATAGTTTTGAGAAGGGTCATTAACATTCAATTAGTTTTTCAGACGATTGGACTCCTTCTTGTTTGTGTTGTTAACATTTGAATATTACACTTGAAAAAGGCCGAAGAATGGATCGACCAAAACATTGTGTTAACAACACAAACAGCAAAAAGGATTTCAATCATCTGAAAAACTATTTGAATGCTCCCTACATGTGTTAAATTAGAGTTTATAAAATAGAACAAACATTTTTTACTCATGTACAATGAATAATGTTCAGTTAAACAATTTTCCATTCATTTTCAAGTATCTTTTATAATTGTATTGTTAGGCAGTAGTTATTATCTTGAAGTTCTTAAACCTTTTTTGTGATAGACAATTATCATCAGCTTTATAATAAGTTGTTGACAGCCTGAATTAATAAATGTTAAGACATTTGATTCAAGCTTTTGTACAGTGCACTTTAAGAAGTATGAAAGTTTAACTTTTCAAACTAGCATGTTTGTAATAAATTAAATCCCAAATATTCTCCACTAAAATGTATTTGGAGCAGAAAAAGAAATATTGTATCATTTAATTAAGAAAGAAATGCGAAAACCAACATCATACATAATGCTCTTTAAAACATTTAAGGAAACAAAACTGAATATCAAAAAATCCAGATATAGAATTTCATGTCTTGAAAGCAATATGGGGTAAATAATTAAATCTAAAAATTCTTTGAATGAATGCTTAAAAGTTGAATGAAATTTTTTCCTCCTGCAACAAAATTTCTGAATATATTTAATGATATTCATTAGAATGGATGACCACAAAAATCTCCAGTGTATGTAATTCAAAACTTGACAGCAGCTGGGAAATGTGGATAGAGCATATAACTAAAGAGAGCTAAGAACTTCAATGAATAGCACTGTTTGGCATTCTATCAGTGAATATAATGCCCATGTGATGAGGCCACTTTGGACATTGCTTCCAGATGAGTTCATTAACAAACATGTCTAAAGGGACTTGCTGGTATCCCGACAATTCTGCGATAGTAATACGCATATATGTATGTAGATAAATTCCTTCAGACTCACAGACATCTTTATTTGGTTAGAGAAAATAGCAAATAATCCAATGTGCCACTATGCACAAACATTAATCTTCTAAAATATTTCTGACAGAAATAAATATTCACAAGTCTTACTTTTTATATTTTATTTATAAATATGTACTAAACATTACATTTGTAAATGTTAGAAGAGTCAACTATCATAAAAATGTAAATTTTTATTTAAAACAGCATCCACACTTATACACAACCTAAAAAGTACTTTATATTTTTGAATATAAGTCGACCATGAGTATAAGACGGGTTTGGAATTGAGCATAAAATTTCAGAAAATCAGCAGACTCAAATATAAGCCGAATCCGTTATTTTGTCATAACGTTGTCATGAGAGATATCCCTTTTTTATGAATACACCATTTATGGCACTTAGTCAGCTGTCACCAAAATATGAATTTATTTCATCTTCAACATATCGATCATTGTTTTCAGGTTGTGAAAGAATCTATCGGAAAAATGATTCTAAAAGGATATTACATCATATGCATTGTATACTACCTACATAGCATTTCATACAAAACAATGGTAATGAATTGAGTTAAAACAGCAGTCATTATCACTCGCTAATATGCATTGTGTCTATCACCGCTGTATTCATATAGGCAAAAGTATTGCCGATTTTTGACTGACCTGAGTATAAGTCGAACTGTTGATTTTAGGGTCATTTCTTTAGTCAAAAAACCTTGTCTTATATTCAAGAATATACAGTATGTTTTATCAATAATTCGAAGCATTCATTGATACTTGAATAATATCAGAGGTCATTTGTCCCTCTATACATTTTCTCCAATATTTATATCCATATTCCATCATAATTGAATAGAATTATAGAGAATATACAGTTCTGATGTCTCAAGTCAGAGTGATAAATAAAGATGATAACTGATATTTTGCTTAGTTCTTGAGGTAAAAAGTCGATAAAACATTGACTCTTTCATTACTATGGACACTCATACGTTCTTTAATGTTTTATTTTGTACTACTATCTCTACAGATATACGTCTTCATATAGTCAATACTTGTTATATTTCTGGTCTTGAAATAGAAGCAAATAAAGGTAAGCAAAAAGTAGTTACCTCTGCATCACTTACATTCTCGGCCATTTATTGAACAGATACAAAATACAAACTTTCTAATTTTGATCGTATACTTGCTGACCCTAGAGCATATGTTTGCACTCATCCTTTTGTCTAACTTTTAACAACCTCTCGCTACCAGCAATCAATAAATAATCTTGTAATATTTATGACTGACTTTATTGGTCCACATATCACCAAGTAGGCCAGACTTTTGTCATCTAAGGCTTGTTAGAACTTATGTACTGATCTCTCGATAGCTTGTCAGCTCAGTTTTTTTTCTTTTGGTCATGCATCATTTATTTATTTATTAGTGGATATTATTGAAAAAAAGATCTTTTGGCTGACTCACAAACAGACTGGGTTCCCAGCTCAATGAAATAACACTGGCGATGGCTCTGTTAATTGATACAAAAACATGATTTGGTTATTAATGACTTCTACAACTTTAATCCTTTGAAGCAACCAATTAATTAACTCATTGAAGGTTTGTGGATGTTTTCTTGAAACGATTTCACTAGAGCTGGGTAAGCTTATCCAGTATCTGCCTTGAAAAAAGAAATCAAGAGAACTATTTGTAGTCTTCAATTCTAACAATCTATTTTTACAAAAGCAAATACTACACCTTACTAAATAACTACATTAGGCAGGGTTTTTAAACAAAATTCACCTCCAACGATTATGTTTAGAATATTGAATTTATTTTTAAAAGAACCCATTTACAAAATTAAGCATCCTGAACAACTCACCATTCTTATGTGCTTAATTAAAACTATTGTTTTTTCAACCTTTGAATTGCTTTAAAAGAGCAAAATGTCTTAATATTTAGCACTCTGCATTCTTGTTCAAGGGTGCCAAGATTTTGTGCACTTAGTAGCTTTGAAAGCCTGTAACTTGTGTCTGTTCATGTATGACTGAAATTGACATCACAACAACGAAATTCAAACAGCGAATGAAGTCTTCTGCAGTGGCAGAATAAACTTTTGGCTCAAGGAATATAGTCGTCTACACAGTGCTAAATATTAACCATATAACATAAAAGATTAATCATATTTATCTAATCTTATTTGCATGTGAATAGAGTAATCATATATATGATTAGCTCAACCAGAATGTGGGATATAATTTCAGTTCTGTATTTACATATTTTTAAATTAAGATTTGTTTGACTAGCTACTGATAAAAATAAAATGTAAAAAAACATGTATACTTTAAATCCAAAGCTCTAGCTTTCAAGAGTCATTATCAAATTGGATACATCTTATCTACAAGACTAAAATCTTCAAGTTCATTGCACACTGTTGATTTGATCTTTGTACAGCTTTAGCAAACTTCAATCTTCATAAGTCCTGTCATATTTAGGCATTTTAGTCCCCTCAGCACTAAATACTACATTACTGTTTTGTTCTTTAACTATGAATTGCCATTTAAAAGAATCCCCTACTAAAAGCCATGTTCCACAACATAGAAATGTTCAGTTGTATCATTATTTTCAAAGATTTTCTTCTGATACCAAATTACATCCCAGGAAACCTCATCCCAACTATTAAGTCATGCCCTATTTCTTAAAAAATATAACATGAAATATCTGAAATATACCTTTAAAAATTTTTTTTAAATATCTTAGTTAAAAACTACCCCATATTTTAAGTTATTTGTATTAACTTTTTGAAGGATGATTAAAATAAAATGTAGATAAGTATTGTCCTTCATGATAATTTATATTTTAACATACTGTCTTTCATAAATTATACACATTTTTAAACAAATACAAAAGGGCAATTCCGAAAAGTTACAAGGTAATCATAACAGTTTCAATTTTACTGATAAAAAAATTAACAATAAGGCAAAAATTCTAAGTCAAATTAATGAATAAATAGAAAACATAAAAAAACGGAAGTGAAAACAGATTCAAAGCAAACAAGCATAAATTATATACACTGTAAAAGAAATACATTCTTAAATCTAACAATTTTACCAATCTAAAAATACAAAAAAATAGAAGTTTTGAAGATTTTCTTCAGGTACCAAATTACAAAAAATGGATTAAATGTACCAACAAATTTTGTTTACACAAGAATTGGTATATATTAGATAAGATATTGATGTTGTCTTTCTAGTATCCATTTACTTAGTCCATGTGAATAAAATCACAGTAAGATTTGTGGTTTTCAATAATTACAATTCAATCCAGGTTGAAAGTCCAATGAAGATAACTTTGGAAAGAAATGATACTGTTAATGTGGACATAATTTATTTACCAACACTAGTTTACCCATGCCATCAAAAAAACGTTGGAAGTATTTAGATAATTTTGCAATTGCACTGTACTTTAAAAAAATCTAAAACATTATGTTGCTCTGCATTGTCTTGTTTAACCAAAATGAAACTATTGTTAAGCATTTGCAATAAATAAGTAAGGGAGGCTACTCTACAATTAGCATTTAATAGTTATCTCACTTGACAAATGTTATAGACAGAAAATATAGTCCATCACATCATATGTAGATTTTGGGGGGTTTTGGGAATTCTTATACAGTTGCACTTAGAGGTTCATTTAGAAAGACTTTTCCTCTATATATATTTTGACATATAAGGCTCTCCTCCTTTGAATGGTTTTAATGAAGGAACTGACCGTAACATTTTCTGAGATAAAAGATTAAACCAAGAACCGATATACTTGTCTTCTTTGTTGTATCTAAATTTGTCCACTTTATCCAGTTTTGCTTTCTGGTCAAAAGAAGCTCTTTAGACAGGACATTATTATAGAGAAAAAAGTTTATTTGGGTGAAACACATTTTACCTTCATGTTGAAATAAGAAGCAAATGTGTTCTGTATCTCATTTTCAATTGGTTGACTTGGCCAAGTCTTTGATGTTGGCATTCATTTTATGATGGACTTTAAGAAGATATGTAAGGATTGCTTGCATAACAAGATTTCATGATATATTTTTTGCAGTCAGACATATATCTCATTTTTTATGGGCCTTTGATCTTATAACATATTAATGTAGACCTTGTAAGTTATAGTTGGTAGTTATATCTTTCTGGATATTGGGAAGAACACAGCTTTATTAAAGATAATGAACTGGGACTCTTGATTTGTCAGTATCAATCTACCCAGTGGGTTCAGCTTGCATGATAAATTTTCTACGTACAGTTCTGTTAATAAATGTAGTTTCAGAATTACTTGTAGTGATGATACTGTTACTTCAGAAAGTTATTGCTCTAGGCAGTAAAGCTAGAAATTGGATTATAACAGTGTGACAATATATAATAGAAGAGGTGATTGGAAATAATGAAAGAATATTGATGACTGGGAAAACTTTTCATTATTTTTGTGTAATGGCCCTATTTCTATAGACAGGAAACAATATAGATGTCTTCACAAGAAAGGACAAAAACTGATTGTATAATTTTATACTTTTGGCTATGGTCTGAAAGAAGCATTTCCAACAAATACAATACCATTATTTGTCTGCCTTGTCATGCTTGTTGTCAACATCAAACAGAGTCTACATAAAATATCTGCTCAGCTCACAGACTTGAGTTCACCACAGGAAATTTACAATTCTGTTGAAAGCCAAAACTTTTGTTCAGCCTACTGAACTATTGAACTCTGCAAGAAATTATACATACTGCTTATTTACAGCCACGTGTGTGCGTGTGTTTATATATATATAACCTTGCCAATGTGCCTAAAACGGAAAGTATATAACGGCTGCATAATACCAGCCATGACTTATGGTTGCAAAACCTGGAAATTAACCAAACGAGCAGAAAACAAACTTAGAATAGCACAGAGAGCCATGGAAAGAGCAATGCTAGGGGTAACGCTAAGAGATAGAAAAAGATCAACATGGATCAGAGAAAAGACTAGAGTAAAGGATATTATACAACTAATTAAACAACAAAAGTGGAGATGGGCCGGCCACCTAGCGAGAAGAGATGACAATAGATGGGGAAAAAGATTAACAGATTGGTGCCCATGGGATAGTAAAAGAAGTAGGAAACGGCCAGACACAAGATGGAGGGACGAGATAGAAAAGTTTGCCGATAAGACTTGGCAGAGATTAGCACAAGATAGGTTGTCATGGAAGGAGATGGGAAAGGCCTTCATCCAGCAGTGGACTTATAACGGCTGATGATGATGATGATATATATAAACATACAAAAAAATGAATCAAATGGCTGTATATTATTCTGTGTTTTCTAAAAAGACTACTGAGAACCTTTGTATGCACCTAATATAATGCCATGTGATCATTTCCACTTAATATTTATAACAATAAAAACATCTTACAGAGATTACTCTAGCAGCATAGTATCCTCCGAATTCCCATTTTATATCTTTGCTGTACCATGTGCTGCCATCATTATACTATCAAGGCTCTACGACCAAATACTTTTTTATGCACTTTGACCTTCTTCGCACACCTGTAAGCAGTCATTATATATAATTGGATTCATAATATGCTTTCAGTTGTTCGAATTAAAACTTCATTTAATTCTACCTGTGATCTATATCCATCACTTTTATGGGATAGAAACCTTCAATCATTATAAATAAACATTTTGCTTATATTCATTCTTAATATTTTAAGAATTACTTACCACTCTAAAATGAAAAGGACCCCATTATTTAAAAATTAATCAAAAAGGTTAATCATCTTTTAAACTCAGTCAACATGTTTATTCATTTATATAACTGAAATTAGTTTTGTTTTGATGCAGTTAAGGTTGTAGAAAAAAATTGAAAATAACTTATGTCCAGGTAGTTCAAGATCTAAACCAGATTCAATCAAAACCCTGCATTTCAAATCCATTATTTTGAAAAATGGATAGGGATATAACTATTTTCTTTATTGGCAATTCAATAAAATTAGAGAAAAACTTCTTTAAATAAAAGTAATCTCAAACAAAAATCTCCTAAAGGTGCATAAAAATAATTGAATACTAATGTCAAGATTTTAATAAATGTTAAGATGTAGAATTTTAATATGAATTATAACTTTGGGGCATTTCTAAGTATATCTGTAAGCATGTAGAACATATTTTCATCTTTACTCGAGCGCTTTTTAGCAATTCAATGGATCAAAATGTGAACCACATGGTAAGTTTTATCATTTCTTTTCTATAATGCAAGTTTTTTCATTTGGAACAAAAGCATTTTTCAGCATCACCACCACCACCACCACTGCCACATATAGATACATAAACCATAATTTAAGTAAAGATAGCATAAAGACAAAAGCATTTATCAAAGATAGAAAACAGAAAAAACAACTTTAGAATAGCAGAAGTGATTTTAAAAATGTTTGAACTATTTTGCTTTATCTTTTCACTGTTTTCATTTGTTAGAATCAAAATTTGTTTTAATATTTCAATGATTATATGCATGCAGAAATTACAATGAATAACATTTTTGTGATATTTTAAATTCAAGCAAATATCTTAAATATCTCAATAATATTTGTAACAGAATCAGACACCATCAATTTTCAAGAAAAGTAAGACCTGTGCTCTGCTTTGCCAAAATAATCAAACTAAAATAGTACATGAAAATCACAAACTTATATCACTGGCATATTTAGTAAATAATTTTTCATTATCACTGTTCTTGCTTTTCACCATTGTACCACAGTCCTGTATTAGAATAAGTGTGGGCGCACAAAAAAGTAGGTTTATAAAATGTACACTCTGTAATGGTGAAGTATGTTGAGCCTCTGCAACTCTTTTCTCTTTCTTCACCCAAGCGATTCAACGGTTTTATTTGCATAAATGATAAATATTGGTTTGGCTTTTCAAACTACACAGCCATCTGTTATTAAAAGTTCCTTTTTCCTCTATATTCCAGCCTTTCTATCCAAGAACTCTTTCTTACTCCACTGTGTATGATCAAGACACACACACATACAATAAAGATATAAATTACTCACTTATTACAAGCTACTATCTAAGAAGCAAGTGAACAACAAACAAAATATATATTTACAATGTTAATCACAGCAATAAGAAATATATCAACGATTTTTGGAATTTGTGCGAAAAAGCAAAAATATCAATAAAAATTAAAGCCAAAAAGTCTATAAATTACATATCTTAGAGAACCAATAAATCATTCTCTTAAAATGATGTTTAATTTATCTTTCCATTGGTTTAATATATGCATTAAACTGAGATTCTTTGAAAAGTTTTATATTTATATTTTTTGATTTTTGGAAAAAGAAGACTTGAGTCATCTTTTTCTAAGTCGAGCAGATAAAATTAAATTAGAAAATGATCAAATGTTAAGCGCACTTCTTTTCGATTAATAGACACTAATATGAAGCCAATGATTTGCTTAATATATTTAAATGACATTTTTCATATTTTATGCAGACTATTCAGAGTTGATATATTTTTGTGAAACAATAGTAACTTTCTTTACAATTTAAATGATATCCCTACATTATTTTTTAAGCTTTTCTCAATCATATGTCTATCATGAACAAATATTATTGCAAATGTCTTGTTAATTTCTCTTGTTTCAATAATTTAAAATATCAATGTCATCAAAAGTTGTTCAGTTTTATCACATTTGCTCTAATAACACTAAAATTGTCGAAAATATAAAGATTGTTGCGATTTTTATTTGAAGAAAAATCAGTAGAACAACAAATGCAGAAATCAGCAAAAACTTCAACAAATATTGCCAGTGAAACTTCTATTTCAGTTGAAAACAGAAAAACTTGATTATCAAATCACACTTTAGAGCTTTATAATTTCATTTGAATTTCTATAAATAAAAATGAATTTTGAAAGCGGTTTTTATCAGTGTTCATAGTTATTGCTTTGAAACTTTATAAAAATATATTTAGAAGAATCAACTCTGTTTTACAAATTTTCAATCTGGTTGTTTCTAAAATTCAAATCTTGACAAGAAAACATTTGTAGAAACATAAAAAGAACAGCTGTAGAATTGTAAATGTCATAATCAATATCAACAGGAGAGAATATACACTTCTTTACAATATTTGGAATACCATTTTTCTATGTCTGCATCAAGCTTTAAGAAAACAATGCAGAAGGCAAATGTCAATTAGTTCTTCTCTCTGTACAACGTAAACTGCAATCTACATTTAAATTGGGAAATAACATATTAAACAAATGCATTCCTAATGTCTGTAGCAATATAGATGTAATGTTACATACAGCTTCCATTACTTCCATTTAACTATTAATGTCATATACCGCTGGAAACCGCTCCTAGCAGCTCTTCTTTAGTGGAAACCACATTTGTTACACTTATTATGTCAAAACCAAAGGGAGATAACTGTGATGCATAGTTATTCCCTTTGTTATTAACATAAATATTTTCTTGTATGAAACTAAGAGTTAACAATGGTCTTCAGCTTAAAAAAGAAAATTATCATTTGTTCATTGAAAAAGGAATATCTTGTCAATCTTTAATAATAGATACTTGATCAAATAATTTTGAGGGAAATCTTTTAACAATTAAAAAATCTATAACATTTTACTGTATTAATATAATTACACAATGTAAGAAACACAACATAGACTATGGTAGTAAAATGCCTTGTAATAATGCAGCAGGTGAAAACAGTCTTCTACATATTTCCTTCATTTACAAGTGACTAACTAGGGATCTTAAAGTTTTGGTAATCATTGGAGGGTATGTTTATGTAATTGGTACATCTCAAGTTCACATTTGAATTCCAGTTGCATACTTACTTTAGTTAAGAATAACATTTTCAAAATTGATTACAATTAATTTTTGACACCAAGTAATGATAATTTTTCCAAAATTTCTAGTCCTATTATAAATGTTCATTAACAAATAACAACTTACAAATTATCTTTTTTGATCATATCAGTTGTTTGAAAGTTTTTAATGTAAAACTGTTTATATTAAAATGCTATTGTAAAAGCAAATGATATAAAGCATTACAAAGAGATCTAAACTATTATACCTGGATTCATATTAAAAAAAATATGAAATCATATTTAACTGAATTGATAAGAAAGATGTTTGTACATTCACTATGCCTGTGATGCTTTTATCAACACTCCCTTAAAACAATGCAAAAAAATACATTGAAGGTTTTAGTAAATAAAATACGAAGCACTTAAATTTAAGACTGAAGTATCCTTCAATGATTTTAAAACATTTTCTTTGAATGAGCAATATCATAAGATTAAAATAAATAATAGTGACATTTGTTTCTTATTCAAAATCCAGAAAAATGGCAGGTTAGAAAAAGTCCATCATTCGAAAGGATGTTAGAAGAAAATTGGGTATGACAGGGAATTCTTTAGTGTAATGTAAAAATCTATTTAAAGATTATAGGTCTAGAAGAGCTTGGCTAGCATAAAGATCAATAATAACCACGAGTCTACTGTCTAATTGCACAGCTTACAATATTGGTATGTAATAGAAATTGACTGAGGGCACATATCTAGTTTCCACACCTATAGGAAGGCTGAGATTATATTCTGATTGCAAAAAATGATCTACCAGGGCTTTCTGGTACAGAATTAAATGTAAAGCAATAATAAGAATTCTGCGAGATGCAAGGCTTATGAGTAGTTACACCAAAAAGGAAAGACCAATATGCATTCTATTAGAAAATACAAAAAGAAAACCTCAGGCTACTACAAAGGGAAAGATATTTCTGCAGTTTTATAAACTATGGATTCTTATATAAATATATACAAAGGTAAAGATTTAGAAGCAGATTATCATGTACGAAAATTGTGAGACAAAAGGGGCAATGTTCCAGACAACAAACATATCTTCCTAAAATAGGAATTCCCTTTTTGATTTGTACTGAAGTAGCTTGATTTTGTAATACTTTTTCATGACATTTATATTAGCATTTATTTTCTTAGAATTAGTGTTTACAGAACAAATCTAGTTTCTACTTCCTAACACATGTTTATTATGGATATATCAGCAAATTATATAATAAATATGATACATCAAAAATCAGATATTTTTCAGTCATCAAAAACTGATTAATTAGAAAAATAACTTATGCTCTTGTTATGATTCTATTCTCTCTCTCATATATGTGTGTGTGTGTGTGTGTGTGTGCAAATTAAATATTTCAATGGAATGTCCTACATGCAACTTTTTTTATCTTTTGTTTTGTTCCTGGGTAATAAGTATTATTTTCTGATTGATTATATCTAAAAAGTATAGAAAATGGCTATTATTCCCTTCAGCGATCAGAACATTGATATTTTGTAATATTCCTATTTTGCCTCGGACATTTTTTTGGTGGTACTTGAAGGCTTCAAACTAATTATCTAGAGCTGTGACAATTTCATAAGGCATAATTTTATGTGCAGTGGTGGCATCAACACCTTCTGGGGGTCAAGCATTGACTCCCATGTGATGTTGTTCATGCCCACATAGAATTCGGGTGGCTGCGGCCAATCCCACCATTGGTAGTGCAGTGTCCCTGCTGTCGCAAAAGCAAAGATAGCAGGGAAACTTGGTAAAACCGCTTTGGAGACCAATCAGAAATGCCACTATTCTGAATTCTCCGATGACCTCCCAGTTGTACTCATCATACTTCGAGGTGTCTAGCGAGGTCTTGACACTATTGCATTGCAGGTGAAATGAGGTGCCCAGAATTTGTCTTGATCTCTAATCAGCATGCAGAAATATGTCTTGTAGGCCTCGTGCAAGAAAAGGTCAAAGCTAGTGCCTGTCAAACCACAGATCCTGGAGTGCAAGGAATTCCCAAGAAGCTCACAAGGAAGGAGAAAGCAGCTTGGTACAGCTTTGTCTTAGTAGTCTGGGGGCTTCCAGGGTGATCACAAGGCTGAAAACTATGTGGAGCTGGTTGAGCCTATGGTGGAGAAATACAGTGAAATGGGCTGCAGGCTCTCCCTCAAAGTCCATATCCTTTACACTCATCTTGATAAATCCAAGGAGAATATGGGAGCGTATTTGGAGGAACATGGCAAGCGCTTCCACCAGGATATACTCGAGTTTGAACGCCGCTACCAAGTAGCACATAATGAGAACAGGATGGGAGATTATATTCTGGGGTCTGGCTGGTGAAAGTGAATTACAGTACAATCATAAATCTCAAAAGATTACTCACTTCTAAATCTTTTTTTTTAACATTAGAGTACATACATATTTATGTAAAATCATGTTGTTTTTTTCTGAAAAAAATGTTTTTTAAATATGAATAAAAATATGCATATTCACCCGTTGTACAATTGGAAATTTCAAAATATCACTGTCCTGGTGACAAAAGCAAAGAGCCATTTTCTCTACGTTCTGCACATAAGCAATTAGAAAATAACACTCACTACCAAGGAACGAAAATCATGTTGCACACTGTTATCAAGCTATCATTTCAAAAGAATATTTCTAGTATGCATGTAATTTTAAAGTTTAATTTCCATTTATTTCAAGCTTCTGGCTATATTTCAGATTTCATGATTTTATTGCACAAGAACATTTAGAGCAAAAAGCTGATGAGACTAAGCAGTTAAACTGCTAAAGTTTATTTAGCTGGTTGCTTAAACATTATACTAATCTATCCTATAAAAATGATTAATTTATTGAGTAATCAAGCAATATACATCTTTTATTTCTAATTTCTATAAACATTCACATGGTATATTTGATGACATAAGACACCTCCCCTTATTTCCCCAGGGTATATTGAGAAAAAAAATGCATTTCCTTGAATTTGTCTCATTTATCACCCAATTTTTTTAAAACTCTTCCTCAAGTTCTGGCCAATGTGGGGCTGGACAATGAAGGTGTGGTATAGAGTTAACTTACGTCCATTTGTCTCCCGCTGGCGGCCATGTTGAAAAGACAGGTTGAAAGCGCGACAGGCGAGGCCAGGGAAATAAATCTTGGTTCGAAACCGGAAATAAGACTGGCGAACTTGGGTTTATTTGGCTGGTGACAGAGACTTGCGACCGGCTATTTTTTGGCTACTTCCGGATTGGAGTGTGCACATGTCTGAAGATTAGGTAGGTTTTTCGAGGGTGAAGTTGCTAGCCCACGCCAAACCCTCCTCCTTTACCCGTACTCGGGATCAGCAGTATGGCCTTTGCTATTTACCCATAGCTGAGAGGGAGAAGTGGATTCATGCCTTTCCCAAGGCATTAGTGCGAAGTGAACTGAACACAAAAAGTCTTGACCAAAATTCAAACTTGGTTCACCAATTCCATTTTCCATGCCAGTAACTGTACACCACTTGTATAATACAAATATAGTTATATACAAATGTGTGATAAATATTTTATACGTCTGAGTGAGTTAAACTGTATTACATTATGTGTCAGTAAACAGATTATTCCTTCGAGTAAAATCTGCTGATTGTCTGACAGAAAGTGGTGTCAGATTTAGAGAGTTGTTAACACTAAGTCAATATTTGATAGCTAATTTATCAATCTTTATGTATGTAATAATATATACGACACAGCTGAGATTGAAATTACTTAGTAGTCAGCTGAAGAATAATTCAGACCGTATATAATTTTTTCCAAACCACATAATCCCTCAATTTTCAACAGATGTTTTGAATTAATAAAATTCTCATCATTATGAATGATTACAGAATATTATATTGCAAAGAAAGAGAATAAAAAGCTTCTCATGATACACTAAAGAATTCTTCTTTTGTTTCAACAAGTTTCCCTGAATCTAATTCAACAAATAATTCAATAGTGAAAACATTCTTTTCCAGAGATCATATTTTGTCCTAATATTTATCGCTGTGACTATATTTTCAAACAATCTTATATCAACAAAGTAAAGAAATATATACTATTTAAAAGCGTAAAGTATACAACGGTTGCATAATACCAGCCATGACTTATGGATGCGAAACATGGAAATTAACAAAACGAGCTGAAAACCACAGAGAGGCATGGAAAGAGCAATGCTAGGGATAACTCAAAGAGATAGAAAAAGATCAACACGGATCAGAGAGAAGACCAGAGTGAAAGATATTATGCAAATAATTAAGCAGCAAAAATGGAGATGGCCTGGTCACCTAGCAAGAACAATTGACAATAGATGGAGGAAAAGACTAACAGATCGGTGCCAATGGGACAGTAAACGCAGTAGGAAAAGACCAGACACAAGATGGAGGGACGAGATAGAAAAGTTTGCCGGTATGATGTGGCAGAGATTAGCACAAGATAGGTCGTCATGAAAGGAGATGGGAAAGGCCTTTGTCCAGCAGTGGACTTATAACGGATGATGATATTAATAAATTTCATCTGAAATTCTGAGATGAGGAATTATCATTATTATACACTGATTTATTTGAACTGGTATCCTCATCTTTGTTGTTATAGTCATAAGGTTTTGGCTGTTTTATCCTCTGACATTCTTTAGGTGTCTGTTATATTCAGTAAGATTCTCAGGAATTTCGAACTGAACCCTTTATTCAATCCACAGGGGTAGACTATTTTCATTCCACTGTCTATGTTAGGGGATAGTTAATTCTTCCTTGTTATGTTGTCCTTGTGATGCCATTTCTGCTCGTTCCATTGAACCAGAGTATATGCATTTTACTGCCTGGCCCAGGAATTGAACTCACAACCAACAGGTAAACTGTATAACTAATCACTGCTACCCAAAACAGACCGGTTTAATCACTGTTGCTGGGTTTAGGTTATTCATGTATCTATGCATCCAGACTTCACCCAGCCCTAACTGTTCATAGTAGAAACTTGAAATTTTGCACACACTCCCCTCAGTGAGTAGGGAAAATGTTTTTTGTTTTCTTTTCTTTTGAAAATTCCCCTCCTAAAAAGGTTTTTAGGGGTGAGGGGGGTTCAAATTACAATGGAAGTTCAGGAAATTGATCCTGTAGTTTGTGTCCAGCAGCATTCTCACTCAAAAAAGTTAAGAAAAGTAACTTACTCAATAATCACCTCTTTTTCCAAATTTTAACTGATCGCCCCCAACACAGCATGCTGCCTAAAGATGTTGGTCATATGATAGTTTCTACTGAGTTACAAACTAGACCTGTTTTCTTTTTAAAACCATAAATGTATGATTCAAACCATGCTGGTAGTATTTTCATCAAGGTAACTGTACCACCACCACTGCTGCTTAATTTACAAAGTAAAAAGCAGCATATATGGGTGGCAGTGATTCATAATTTACCTTGGAATGCTAGTTGTTATTCTTTATCGAGTTATTTATGCTATAATAGTATTTCACCAATTTGCTAAATAAAAAAAATGAACATCATTTCTTGAAACAGCATCAACACATTTAAAGGGAAGAATTGTAAACAGGGTTTTGCACATAAAACAATTATTACAGAAAATGAAATTATCAAAATCATTTTTGTTAACACTACAAGTCAATACATTTGTTTTAGTAATTCATCTCCAAATACAGAATAATTTCAGACTCTGCATAAAAAATGCAACAATTGAGAAACATGTTACTTCATTTAAAGAAAGAATTCTTGTCAGTAACTGACACTGATAAACAGTTGCCAAATATTAGGAACTTTTATGTATTGAAGATTATTTCATTTATCTTCTTCTATTATATAAAACAATTATCTCTGTTTGTCACTGTGCCTTAAACATTGGCACAACTGACACAATATTGGTATGCATACTCAATGGACCATGGGGAATGTTTTAAAGTAAAAGGTTTTGAGAGTTTTAGAGGGGGGTTCTATTTACAATGTAACTTATACTGCTAAACTGAAACATTACTTTCCGTTCAATCCCATTAGTTTTGAAAAGAAGGGTCTACAACCAATACATACTCTCGATAATCACCTATGGTGCTGAAACGTGGAACCTAACCAAAAGATTGGCTCTCAAACTAAGGACCATGCAATATGCACAAGAGAGGATCATGCTTAATGTCATATGGAGAGATCACAAGAGAGCACATTAGATAACAAAAACACAGAAGTCAGACATATCATAAAATCTATTAGAAAACTCAAATGGCAATGGGCAGGCCATGTTCCAAGAATGTCAAACAACCATTAGACATATATACATATACATACTAGCTGGAAACCGCTCAATAGTGCATGTTTCAACTAGTCAAATATAAATAAATTTGTTAAAGTAATATGAACAGGCAAAATTATTTAATTTATGATAATATCTGAAATGTTTTCTTTTTCTTGTTATTATAATATTAAGATATTAAATTCAAATATCCTTTCATAATTTTTGTAATTTGAAGCGTTTTGAAGAGCAAGAAAAATTTGTTGAAATTAAAATGAAACCATTAAATAATGGTATCATCATCACATATTGTCGTGCTGCTGGTGTATCCATAGGAGAGCTGTATCATTTGCTTGATTCAGGTTGAATTTTGTCATCTCCTTATCCAGGGGCGGGGGTTTTAATCTTTTCACTAATCCTGAATGCTGGATGCAGTGCATATTGTAGCAATTGGTCTGCAAATAGGATTAACAGGGGCACCACAGAAGGTTTAAAAATGGTATGAAAGAACGCCAATTAAAGTAAAACAACCTAAAATAACAATAGTCTAGTACTCATTTGGCAAACAAACTCACTTGAAAAGGATACTGGCAATTCCTAAAATATGGGCTGGTAAAAGAATCCCCTGAAAAAGATTTTAAACATCAGAAATATTTTCAATACACTGTAAAAATATTCAAAAAGACTTGTTATAAAGACTTTTTGAGTAAACAAGTAAATTCAAAGTAATAAGTTTTTTTTTTAAAAATCATGATAAAAAACAATGCAAGAAAAGTAAGAATCCTCTAACTAATGGAGATTAGGTAAAAATTTGTGTAACCAAAACTGCTGCTGATATATTGATGTCTGCTCAATTATCTCCCTTTGTCTACTTTGAATTGTAGGTAAATGAATAATTTCGATTTGTCAACAATATTTGATTAATTCACTCGAGTATTAACAAATTGTAGACAAAAATTGGTTGATAATAATCTTCTGTATGAAAAATCAGGTTCACTCTTGATATTTTCGAAAACTATTTAATCATTCTGCATTTTATAAAATATATGCAAATGAGCTACCCTGAGCAAGATGTCAATTGTATGTATTTGGGTACATGATGCCATCAACGGCACACTTCAGATCTATTCGCTTCGGCAGTACATATATTAAAATTGGAACGATACAGAGAATATATATTCTATATATATCTATATTAATAATTATCCTCAGGTAAGGATATGTAACCAAAACTAAGTGGATGAGTCCATTGTTTCAAATTGTGGGTTGGGGATATTTTCATCAGCAAATTATTACCTTTAAGTGGAAGAGTTCATTATTATGGACAGAGAAACAAACAGAAAAAGAATCAAACTGTTCGTCTTCTATACTACCTGAATAACCTGTCCTACATACAGGTATTCGTCTTAGTAAATAACAGTAACCTACTATGTGTGTGAATTAAATATTTGATATTTGATATAATGATCAATGTTCAAGGTAAAGTTAAACCAGGATTATTTTTTTTCTTCTTTTTAGCCAGTCAGACTGGTTCTTATAACAGCATAACACAATCTTTCTTACTGTACTGCCCCATTTGGCACCGGGCAAGTTCAGTTAATTTAAAATACTGATTTTTTAATCCTGAATTAATTTAGTGAAGATATCATTTAAAATTACAAACAGAATTGTATAATGATTATGTGAATTTATTATTTCTCACCATGCAAAGATATTTGAGAAATACAGAGAAAATGTAAGTTGTTTTTTTTTGTAACTTATAATGTTTATTTTGATATTTGACCTCTGTGTAGATATTTCTTATTTTCCACCTTCATCATCTTACTGTCCATCCGTCCGTGTTAATAAAACTTAAAAATGGCCACAGCTATGGCCACCAAATTTTTGCTGTCAATTTACAATGTAAGTTTGTGCTAAATTGGTCCCTTATTTTGTGTCTGGCTGCATTCACGCTTACCTAAAAATTCACTATTACTATAATTCACCAAATGTCTGTCCGTCCGTCAGTGTTAGCATAACTCAAGGACGGCTAGATTTTTGGCCGACAAATTTCCTCTGGTTTCTAACAGGACCCTGGTGTATGTTTTTCGCATATTAG
>VCCN01005374.1:4161209-4192973 GCA_006491835.1 Architeuthis dux | reverse complement strand
AGTAATGGTCCAGTTTACCATATAGTTACATTGTAAATAGAAGCCCCCTCATAAAACCTTAAAAAAAACATTTTTTTCTAAAAACTTCTAGGAAGATTGTTAGGGTCTAACAGATCAAAAGCACAAAAAATTACTGGCAAAAAAAAAATCTTTTGTTTTTTTTTCGACACGGTTACCAGATGTAGATCTTTACCAAATAGTAATAGTTGAAACTGTAAAGCTTCTTCAATAATATACAAATCCAGGCTCAAAAGTTTTTGTCAAAATACATCCCATTTTTCCAGCATTCAATAGTCATGTAACTGTAAAGTTTTATAGAATCTTCAGTCACTCAAGTTCATACATCTCTTCAGCAGCACGTTCAGGTTAAATTTGTAATCTAGCTGTTGAATACTTAAGATAAAATATTTGCTTAACTTAGTAAACTAAAACCTAAATATACTAACACATAAAATCTTACAGACGCCAACATTAGTAGTTGCCTTATACAACATGAAATACTCACCTCTTTTATTGAGCAATATAAGCTATAGCTAATCAGTACTTTTTTCTACATAAGAAAATAAACATAAAAGAGACACAATAAGTACAGAATTTCCATGACAGAAGAGTCTGCTGTTTGTGTCAATGGTAATCTCACCAAACCACATCACATCTTTTCCTTATTCTTTCTCTTCTATAACATCCTTTTCTCATCTTTGAGTCATTCAGGTTACATTCATTCACTACAACAAGTACACTTCATTAATATGCAACAGAATCTCTGTCTAAAGGTAGCTTCTGTAAATGAAATTGTTGACTGCATCCTGCTCTGAAGAGCAGACACTATTATTTCCTTCAACCATCAAAGAACCAGTCACTATACAAAATCAAAGCTGCTCAACCACCATTAAGAATATCTGATTCAATACTATTTGAAATCACACTTATTTCATATCTTACCATATCACATGACTTAACAAAGAAAGTCCCTATCATTAATAATAAGAGCAAAAATACTTTATCCCATCCTATTTATCATCTACAAAATTCAAATACTGTGATATCAGATATATGGAAGTGTTTACATTCTATTGTATTAACCCACTTTCATTTTCTAGAATTAAATATGCATCTGCAGATCTAAATAATCAGATATATAAGAAAATACCAAACTATCTTAAGCCTCTAGCTTCGGCTGACGTCACTTCCTTCGGCTCTTCCCATAAATACTGCGACTCCACACTGCTCTACGTTCATTCACCCTGGTTTTACAGTGGGATACAAGCCGTACATTCCTCATGTACGTACTCCTTTTCTACGGCTCACTTCCCAGTTTTTACACTGGGGTGCAGCCCATACGCTCTCTCGTGTACATACTTATGTTCCTTCTATACAGTTTAACTAAACTACATGGCAACTAATCGTAGCGATCCCCATTGTCCTTAAATTACTGACATTGAGCGAATCCAGTTTTTCTCCTGGAGATCCAAAAATTGTATGTGGCTTCCCTATTGCCTCAGCAAAAACTTTACCTAAATCCTGATCCCCTGTTTTAATAATACCAAAATAATTTTCCAAAATGGCTGCCAGCAGTTACTGGCATAGAACATTTTGGCCACCGCCAACAAATATTAGAAACCATCAACAAACACTGTCAACATAGGTTTCTTCAGTTTTCAAGTTGGTCTGGTTGGCAAAGATGTTGGTCACGTGATGGTTTCTATTCAGTGACTAACCAGACTTGTTAATATACATGTTAAACAGAAAAATGTTTTATTACAATGTAAGGCAATAATAAATGAAAGAAAACACAACAAAATGGTGAGATTGTCTCTACATGTTAGAATGATAACTTTATTAAACCGTAACAGTAGCAAGTACAGTTATTCATTAAGATACACCATGTAACAATGTTCCGTTAATATACTGAAGCCATTAACTATGCTACTTAATTTAGTTGAAAAGACCAATGTAATTGCTGTATACTATATAAACCATTCTATGAACACACCATAATCATGTTAATTGTTTATCATGGCAAGACAACTTGCTATGGACCATGGCAAGGCACTTTAATGTTTGAGTAAATGTGAGATCTTACAGTCTGGCACATTTGCTGGCACATTTTCCTTCACAGAAGCAGAAGCTGTGCACTGAAGTGCAGCCTTATTGCACCTGCAGCTTTTTGTGCAACCATTCTTGCAGCCACAAGAGATCAAATTCTGGCAGGATTTTTATGCTTATGGCAATGTTGTTCAGTGGGGCTCATACTTTGTTCTGTCTTCACCCACCCCCAGTCAATTGGTAAAGGCAGCACAGGGTTTGGCACTAGTGTCTTCCCCCAGATGTGACCACCCTGGTAGACTGCTCTCTTACCGTGCTCCGCCAGAGCAGCTCGGGTAGGCAGGATTTGCTGCACCATGTCTTTCCGTGGAAAGAGCTTCCTTCTTGCAAGGTCTACCTAGGTGCTAGTTCTGTTAAAAAAAGAAATATGACAAAACCTCTCAATAATGTTTATGCATCCTCTGGGATCTCGTTTGGTCTATTTGCCAGTATCAGTAGTGCATCTGTCAGTTCCAGCAGTGACTTCCATGTTGACCATGCTGCCTTCTTTCCATGTCCAGGAAAGCTAGATACAGTGTCAAAGCCTGTCAAAGCATTGAACATTGGAAGCACACATGACATCTTTGGTCCGAGGCACGCAGCTATTTGGTGGGCTGCCAGGTAACAAAAGCTCTTGCCAGTTTTGAATGCTAGCCACAATTTACATCCAGCTGGTAGCTGCAAGACCACAACATCTGTGTCAACAGTGTGAATAAGTATCTGGTGTGGCCATGCTGTGCAGCATACGTCTATCAGCTTCTTCATGGCTGCATTGGGCCAGGGTGTGAACATCCTGCAGTGGCTGTGTACTGAGCAACCCCTTCCTATCAGTGAGGATAACTTCCTCGTCTTCCTCACAGAATGTCTGAAGGAGGACCATGGACAGGAAACAGAATAGTTCTGTCTTGTTGCTATCAACCTGCAGAAAGTTCTGCCAGTTTCCACATGGTAATTTAATTTTCAAAATCAAGATGGCATCCACCTTTCTTTGTGATGTCAAGACCTTTCCAGCCAATCAGAGACCTCCATTTACATCAAGTTACTTCCACGTGTGACCTAGATTTCTCTGTCATGGCTGCTGCCTACTTTCTTTCTATCCTATGACTCAAAACAACTGCTGTTTATCATTAAATCAACCCATTCTAATACAGAACTCTTGTTACCTAGATCCTGGTAACATTCATATAAGTCCTCAAACGTATACACCACATTCTACAATTATATTAAAAACACAAAAATGTGGATATTTTAAACAACTATCAAGACTAACTTTTGCTAATCTCACTATCTAGTGGAGCACAATACAAGCCTTTTCTTCATCTTGATACACACATCACTTGAAATTATTTAAGTATAACTAAAAATTCCACATTTCAGTAACAAACCATCATGATTTGGCCATTTTGGCGACCATATTATGTTCAAACAGGGGTATTAAAACTGTTCAAAAGTATGTTCATTTTTTTTTCAAAAAGAGCTGTAAACAATTATTAATCACACAATTATTTAATATGAGCTTTTTGAAACCTAAAAGAAAGATTTACATAGGAATGTGCAGTATTACAAATGTATTGATTTTAAACACTTATGTAAGGTTTTATATCCATTAAGTAAATGGTTTTACTGAAAGACTAAAGACAAAATGCCATAAAAATACTCTTACAAAAACTCAAATTATTTGGTAAACAGTTAAATTGTGTGGCAAACAATAGCCAAGTAAAAATTACTGAGGAAATGACTTTACAAAGAAATTTATATCAAAAGAAGGATCTTAAGTAATATAAACTGCTAAATGCAACTTAATTGAAAAATAGAAAGAAAAAAAACTTTATTTAGCTTATCTTCAATATATTGGAACTAATGTTTTTGCAATACTACTGATTCGAATACATTTTTTAAACAGCAGTAAGATTTTTAGAAATACAATATTTTAAACTTTTCTTTTTCCCTTGCTACTTGAGAAAATCAATAGATCAAATCAAAATTAGTGTGCTGCAAAAAATTCTTCTAAATGAAAAAGTAACAAGATTGCATTCTAGGAATATCTTGAAAAAATTGTTACCAAGCTGTTTCAGAAACTTTTAAAAAATGAATTTAAAACAAGACAAAAATCACAGCAGGAAATATAAATGGATTCATAGAAAAAAATTAGCTCATACAATCATTCAATGTTAGACTAGAAAACAGAAAAATATCATTAAGAAAAAAAAGCAAATATTTTCTAAAAGGAGTCAACTAAGGCTGCTACAGCTTTCTTTTACTGATATTTTTTTTTATCAATGTACATGAAAAATATCTTTGATAAAGAATTGCATAATTGTTCACAGGATTTCATTTCCTGTTTGAAAATACTTTTTGTAAATGTCTGCGCAATAAAAATGATTCATTATCAATTTAGAATGAGATCTAAAAAACAGTAGAACTTTTTTAATTGTATACAGGCATCCCCTTTTTAACACCAGTGTTGGGGTCCAAGAAAGCCAACCGCATTATAATAGAGCCACAATAACTGCGAGGTGGGTATGAGCGATATTCATGGGTGGGCAATAGATGAAAGACAGTGAACATCGTCTATCGTATAAAAAACTAAGTGAGATTTGAACAAATAAACAAAGGCATTCTTTAATGTTTGTTTTTTATTAACCCTTTATAGAGCACCCCTAAAAATATCTTAGATATCAAAACAACCTTTTTGCATGTTAAACTAGACCTAATTACAAGATATTTTTAGTTGCAAGTTTTCTTTAATTTTTTTGTTTATAGGGGCAAAACCCCCTCTGACGAAGTGATCATATATGGTGACTCGCCCTAAAAAGTGACCAAAAATGGAAAATATTTAAAAATTTTAAATTAAAGTAGAAAGTTAAATAAAACATAGAATTAAAAAATAACATTCAATTTAGTGAATAGATACAAAAAATTGATATTGACAAAGAGAATAACATCTCTGGGTTGATTTTAAAATTGTATTGTGCAGGCCAAAAACAGGCTAATTTAATGGGGTATGGTATGCCTCAAAACAGTTTTTGTCTTTGTTCAAGCACAAGTGTACTTTGCAAAGCTTGCAGACCACATTGGTGAGGATTATGTTGTCTTTGTGGCTACAATATTTGCATGTGACTGACAGATTCTCAGGTGATCATATATAGTCACTTGCCCCATAAAGGGTTAATATAAAAAATTCCACCAAAATAACTACACTATATTACAAAGTATACCAAATTTCAGTATTTAAATTCAAAATATTTACATCAATGTCTTAACCCTTTCAACCTGTAAGCTGCTACGCTTTCAAATAACCTGGATCTGAGTTCCTGAGGGGAAAAGCTCAAATTAACCCTTTTAATGCTACTCGTTTTTTACAGTTATACACTCTATTGTGCTACCTATTTCTTTGAGACCGCCGATGAGATGGGAAACTCGGAACTGTTGGAAGTAAAAGTACTGCTAGAAAAACAAAGATCTTCGTAGAAAGCGCTGAAAATGTTGACTACTGAATTGTTTTTGTCTAAATCATTTCATTTTTACAGTTGGTTTGTTGGCGGAAGACAAATATATATTTTTAATGGGGGTGGGAGTTGTGTCACCTCTGTCATCATGTTTTCTGGAGGAGTGGGTGATAATATAGGTAAAAATGTTGGGGTCCACCAACCAACCGCATTATATTGGGAGATATCTACTACTCGGGGGAAAAAAAGGTGATTATATTGTATTTTAGTCAGTTATGTTTATAGTGATACTCTGCACTAAAATTATACCACCAAATTCTTTAGGCTAGATATTTAAAACTGATGACATGACAATAACTCTATATGCTTGCTGCAAAATCTCCCAAAGTATTAACATGGAAGTAAAAATAATGACAAAAGGAAAATAAGACTCAATTCAAAGACATTTGAAATTCCAAGATTCTACTAGTTTTGACTTGACCTTCTTTACAATAAAAAAGAACAAAATATATTTATTCTATCCAGTTTAATGCATTTGTAGACGATGAAGGTAATTAAAAACTTAATTAACTGTCTAAAAATGATTAATTAATACAGTCACCCATGCTATTACATTTTAAGTGCATTAATGCACTATATACGAGTTCTTGAGTATTTGTTAGAGACAATAATTGTCAGAGGTGGTCCTGCATGGAACTTCTTAGTGAGCCAGTATCTTAACCCATTAACTATGAATGACTGAAATTTCAGTCATTGCAGTAATAGTAATAACTAATACTCTTCGCCACCTGCCGCAGCTAATGGGTTAAACAATGTCCACTTATTGCTTAGCATATTATACAGCCTTCTTGCTTAAAAGTGCTTAACACTATGTTACATACATGGATCCTCAGAGATCATATGCTAAATTATAGCCAAGAAAGAATAAGATGGCGTGACGATTTACACAAGTTCAGAAGGTATTAGCACCGTGACGCCCATGATCGAGAGGTCTGGCAGATCTTGGGGAAGGTTTATGTCCAACGACAGACTTAAAAGGCTAATGATGATGACTATGTTACATTGTAAGTACTTCTATAACGCCTGTTTTTACCATTTCCTCTTCTGATTAACTTCAAGAATTATAACTAAGATAGAACTAAAGAGGACAAGGTTTTATAGTGATAACTTATGGATAAAATATGAAGGAAAAAAAACTTTAGACACAGCTTTATCTAAATTCAAGTTCTAAAGAATGGCTGCGTACTCAAAAATATCAACTTCTATTCTACAACAGCATCGTGGCAACTTACAGGAGAAATCACAATTTAATGACTGCTCTCTATTTGATAAACAATAATGTTTTTATCTTTCTTCAATGAGGAAATATTTTGATTTAATATGTTCATTTATAATAACTAGCATAAAAAAACATTTTTCACTTAAGATTACAACAATTTTAAGCAAATAAAATTAACCATAAAACAAAGCAATACCATTGCAATATCTAATACTATAAAGGTGACAAATGTTTGTTTCTTTGTAACTTTGTTTCTAACTAACTTTGTGTTTTATAGACTCCTAAATAGTTGCACCCCATGGGCTGAAAATTTGGGTACAACAGTAACTTGACTCCAAGATGAACATATGATAGGTGGTGCTGACCTCTGGTGACCCCTAAATGTCAATTTAGGGTCAGGTCAATATTGGCATTTTCAAATCTCAGGGAGATGGCTGCACTCTACAGGCTCCAAATTTGAGTAAATGGGTAACTTGGCCCAGGATTAACATAGGATAGGTGGGGCTGACCTCCAAGGGTCCTACAGGTCAATTAATGCCCTAATTGTAAGTTTCTATTTAAACAATCATTTATTTCTATAAATAAATCATTGGTAGTGATAATAGTCCAGTGGTTAGTCATGGAAAATGTAATTGGCGGACCGAGTTCAAACACTGACAGAGAAAATTAAGAGCACCTCCCTCCTGCCTTATTTGATTTCATCAAAAACTCTATAAAATATCATTTGCTTTGCAGTGTTAGATTACTCCCAGCTAGTAATTTAAACAGATTATTAACAAAAAAGTAATATTAGGGTGGATCAATAAGTCCATAGCCTGACACATAGCTATTTTGAGCTAAAATTTTCAATGTATTATGTTCAATCTATGTGATTACAAAATTCTTTCTCTTGTGATTGGTCACAGTATAACGGACGGAGATCATTACAAGCATATTAATAGTATAGAAGATTTTCTCATCAAAATTATTTTGTTTAAATTTTTTTAAAGTTTCTTTAATTAGGATACAATATATTTTTTTCTTAAAGTTTTAAAGAATATACCAATTACCAACTAGTCTTTATTTTGGGACAAGTGATTTAGGCAAATAAAATTATCTGTGAACCAATATCAAACTTATACTAACATCCAGAAGTTGATTCAATCAATATCTAATTGAAGATTATTACAAACTTCTGAATTGTCTAGAGCAGCCATTCTCTACCTTTTTTGGGTGCGGCCCCCTTAAGGGCTTGTCTCTGGTTCCAGAGCCCCCAGTCAAACAGGGATACAACAATTCATTTATTATTATTTCAGTCTATAGTCATCATCAAATGTAACAGGGCCTCCAGCGGCGCCATATGGCCACTGTTGAGAGTGACTAGTCTAGAGAGCTTCCAAAACTTGTACTATAGATTATATAAATGATAATGTTATGGACTCTAGCAGAAAAGAAAAACTATTTCTAATCAACTATAATTTAATGCATAGTTGAATTAAATCATTTGATTAGGAAGCAACAAAAATGAGAAGTTTAAACTCATTACAATTCTTTTTTAGTTTTAGTCAAATTAATAACTAAAATTAACTATTGCCAGTGGTGGAAACATGGGGTACGAAATATACTTACTTTTTAATTTCCAGGTTTTTCCTATGTTTAATATCTACTAATAGAGACATTACCATGTACCTAGTTCCTAAAACCCAGCCTTTCTGTATACCTAGTTCCCAAAACCCAGCCAGTCTGTATACCTAGTTCCCAAAACCTGTCACTGATTATTGCTATGAATGTTTATAAATAAGACATATTTTTTCTTTTCAGTTTTTTTTTACTCTTGTTTCATAACTAGTAATCATGAAAATTTTATTATTACTCTATTTTTTCAAATTTTATAACATATGGTAACCATCACGGAATTAAAAATGAGATATAAATATTCATGAATCCCAAGTTATAATCAATGCAGAGAACTCTGAAGTATTTCAAGTAGAAAATCAAAAATTAGATTAGTTGTATAAACAAATTAGTAAAGCTGCTTTTATTATTTTTTTCAAAACTCAAATGATATTCTGATATGATTGCTTCCCAAAAGTAAAGCTATGTATATTTAAATGATGAAAGTATTTGAATATTGTGAATAAAATGAATTGTCTTTTTTTTTATTCATAAAAATAATTGCTATAACCAGCAAAATATATTTAAAAAGCAAATGAAAGAACTCCCAAAATGGATTTGACTTTAATGATAAAGACTCAGTTATGAAAAAAAGGTATATATATATATATATATATATATATATATATATATATATATATATATATAATCCATACCATTAACCTTCATGCAAATAATACTATGGTATTAGAAAAATTGTTGGTAATACCACAAAAAGAAAAAAACACCATCAAATAAAATTCAAATGATATTAGGGAAAAAATCATATCAATAGGGTAACGTTAATCTTTGAATATCAAAAGTTGATGCAAATCAATGCAGAATTGCGACAGCATAGTAGAATCATTATCAGCTTCCAAACTTAATGCATGATGAGAGTAAAATACCCATCAGATTCCTAGGCAAGAAGTCGGTTCATTGTTAGTATGCAAAGGCCAGTCATGAGTTTCAAATTGCTGAAAGAGACTATACATTCAACTTTTCTAAAGCTTGCTTTCTTGAACCATTAGAGGACCATACCATGAAAATTTTAAATAATACAGAGTGGCTTTGCTTTGAATAGAAGCTAAGAACTGAATCCTTTTAAATAATTCAAGAGAACTCGATCAAGATCATGATCTCAGCTATCAGATACCACTGTCATTTCAATGGTAACACAATGATAGTGAATACAGCATTTTCCCTAGTTTCTTTTTGTGGAGAGAATACAATTGCACTAGGTCTATATTTTGAATCACAAGTAATTCCAATATTTTAACATTTATTTTTAGAATGAACATTTAACGGAGACATTAAAGACTTTGTTTCCTTAATTTCTTGATGATAAAAATCTTATTTATGCATGCAGTAAACACCAACAAAAACAGATTATTTTTTAGAAATTATTGTTCAACACACAAAATATAAAAAGATTAAAAATAAAAGGCTTTATTTTAATTATCACTTATATAGTGTTTGCATTAAAAATTGCAAAGCTTTAACATATATTTTAGGTGAACAGATCATTGTATGTGTTAAATGCTAAAAGTGATATTTTCAGTATACATTAATTTTTTTGTCAGTAATTATTGGTTAATATTATAAGATAAAAATAAACAAGATTTTTTAAATTACATCTTTTTTTCATTTATGTGCAATATTCATACATTTTCAGGAGTATTTTAGTAGCTTCAAATACTGTTTCAGTCGAAAGATATATTATGAACAAAATCTTAAGCTTTAATTATTGCATATATTAAAAAATATAAACAATCTTTGGCATGATAAATTTAACATACAATTGCTAAATATTTAAATAAAATAAATTGTGAACTCACTACATGTAGATCCCATCGAGGCATTTTTAGCAAATATGATATATTAGCAACAATCGTATCAAGAGTTGACTGTTTTCTATAGGCCTTTACATCTTCATAATAAATATCCCTGAAAGAGAAAAGCAATTTTAACTTTTAATTTTAAATATAAAGTATAAAATGATTTGAAAACTGATTAGTTAATTTTATGGAGATTTTAGTTTGTCTTGCTTGATTCTTCTTCATGAATTAGCATCAATTTCAAAATGACTTTTGGGGTTTGTAAACTTGTTAAAATGTTCTATAAACTCAAGATTTTTAATACATTTGAGACTAATGACGTTGAATAGTACAGAATAAATGACTACTGTTAGTGGCATTTTTACCATTTCATAATTTCATATTTTTAAAACCGTAAAATCCAACCTCTCACTCATCACTGTGAAAGGCTGGAAACAAACCAAGTAGGGAATGTGTTCTTGAAAGGTATGGTTAAATGTGGCTCTGGTGAAGGTTCAACAGGCTTAAGCAAGCTGGAAGTGGATTATAAAAACTGCTCACGTCAAATAACCCTGGGACACTCAATCGTACAAGCGGTTAGATGACTGTCCGCTACTTTTTAAACCAATTACCTTCAAAGACCATGCACACACACTAATGCAATTGTCATAGCTGCAGCAAAAGTATCATTTTCACTTGAAGCCAAAAAGAGGATTCTACATGTTTTGGAAAGCCTAACCAATTGGCTATCAGCATTCCAGTGGAGATAAATCTCTTTAAATTTCTGTAACTTATAACTGAATAATATTGATAGAAGTGAGTGTTATCTTTGATAGCTGTCATACTTATCACTCTTCTTGTTGCTTTTTGCTTACCTCCTGCCAGCTAAGTCTATAAAAACAGCCTCAATTTATTACTAATTTTCTCTTATATTAACCACAAAAATACATGTCTTTTATTTAGGACTACTAGAATCACTCATTCTCCACTGTTTGAACAATGCTTTAAATACTGATTCAACCTTCTATTCAGTCCTGCACCTTGTCGAATAAAACTTTTGCTTATTTCTGTCTATAATCATTTCTTGTTATTTCCATATCTCTTTTTTATCATGAAGTTATTAAGCAGCAATATTTCCTTGCAAACAAGACTTCATTTATAATCAAAGTCACCTAGTACCTCCTAAAACCAAGAACAAATAACAATTAAATGGCATGACTATAGAGAAAGAAATAAGCTCTGACCATTTAAAGTACTTCCATGACATTACATTTTTTGATCACTTATATGTGTCATTTGCTTTGAGGTATCATCATTATCACATATGAAATATTTTCCCAAAACAGTAACAGCAATTATTCCATCTTGCTTTATGCCTACTTCATATTTCTTTTGTGATTTATAAACAAGTTATGATGGTAGAGTTAGTAATTTGCATTTTGGGGGAATAAAGGATTAGGAAATGGTATGGCATTATGCAGTTAGAATAAAATATTCTTTGTAAGAAAAATATGTTAAGAAAAAAAGAATTAATTTTTGAAGCATCATGCCAGAAGGCTGCAGATTCTTAAAGTACAAAGTATTTTTCTTACCTTGGCACTCATCAACAAACAAAGCATGATACGAATAGAGTATAACATGTCATTTTACATAGAGTAGATGTTCATTTACAAGTTTTCACATTTTACTATTGCCCTTCTCTTTACAGGTAGGAGTTGGAAACCCTTAACACCAGCATGGACAAAAGGGACTTTCATATGATTTTTCTTCATGAATACAGACTTGGGGAGAAAGCATCTGAAACTGCACAAGGCATCAACCAAGCATTTGGCCAAGGATTGGTTCCTGTTTGCACAGAACTGCACTGGTTTTAAGGGTTTCGGCAAGGAGATGAGAGTCTTAATGATCTCAAACGATTTGGGAATCAAAGTTCTGCCTCATCCACCTTATTCTCCTGACCTTTCTTCTACAAACTTTCATTCTTTTAAACATTTTTGATGAGTTTATAAAGAATAAACAGTTCCAAAACCAAGCAGCTGCAGAAGAAGCTTTTAGGGTGTTTATTGAGTCTAGGGATATTGATTTTTACTGTAAGGGCATAAATCACATTTTTAGACGTTGGAAAAGGTGTATTCAATCATTTGGAAACTACTTTGATTAAACCTGTTATCTATCACCCATTTTTTTCCTTCACTTTAATCTTTGATACTTGAAAATGCCATTGCTTTCTGGGCAACCTAATATATACACTACCATTTCACATTAACTCTTTAGTGAAAACCATAATCCAATTTTCATGGGTATTTTTTCATTTGTTTAGATGTTAAATATACACTTTAATATAATTCAAGCAAAATTTTAGTTACTTTGTTATACACAGAAAAATACATAAATCATTTATTAAATTGTTTAGATATTTTAACCAAGAAAATCTCTTTTCAAGGTTAAGATCAATATGGAATATGCTAATTAGGAAATTTTCAAAATGTGAAAAAATATTATTTTTGAAATCTATCCCATTACAAAACATTACTTCCAATCAAAAACCAAGTTAAAACCTTTATGTTTTTAAACCTCAACTCATTTTTGCTTTTCTTATACTTTAAAATTCATGCAATCTCATAACTAGCAGAATGCTTACTACAATTATTTTAGGTAAGCAATTGTGAGAGGAGCTGTGCATTACATTTGCTCAATTATTCTTCAAAATATAAAGATTGAGACTTAATTTTCAGTAAAATACTATTAAAAAATTGATTTCCTCAAAAATATATCAACATATACTAAGAGAGTCTTTAAAAACCACTCTTTAAATAATCATATTACACATGAAAAAATATTTTAAAACCATAAAATTTCCTGATTTTCTGGGCAAATCAATATTTATGATTTTTTTTGTAGTTAATATATGTAAAAATATTGTAATGAAATGAACTCTGTGTTTGTGTGTTCGCGTGTTTTTGGGGAGTACGTGACCAACAGGCCATATTGTATTACCAAGGCTAGGAAAGTGTGTCAAGCGGCCAAACAAAAGAAAATCCGTTCAACCAACCAGGGTGGTTTTTAAGGGTTGCCGTGATATCAAAATAAGGAGCAGTTTATTTTTAGTTGAAAATCCGACAGACAGGCAACAGGTCAATAAGCGAAAAGTTCCCTCTTCACCCTGATGGGTGAATGACGGAGGGAGGGGAGAGTAGGAGGAGGAAACCAGGCACCCTGATTGTTGAACTGCTAGAACCACTGTCCTTCCTTCAGTACAGAAACTCGTTAGAATTTTAACTGAAACAGAATTCGATGCCTCAAAGTGATCCGCGAATTGGCCCGGAATTGAAGCTATCGACGGGAATAAAGCGAACCGCAGATTTTCAATTGAAAATACTGAATTTTGTCATCTTTCTCTCCACCCAAATGGGAGAGCCCTTTTCTCTGAATATATTTCTCTACACAGAAAGTTCACTCCCGTAAATGTGCAGCCCCGGAACGAGACATCATCATCATCATCATCATCTCTCTCTCTCTCTCTCTCTCCCCCTCTCTCTCTCTCCCTCCCTCCCTCCCTCGCATCAGCGCAAGAAGAAACACAGATCAGCATTATCCAAGAATATCTTATAAAAGTTAAATTACAAACACTGCAAAAACGAATAAGCCAGGCAGATTTCATAAACTTTTTGCCAATATCTTGGAAATTAATGGACCAATAATGTTATAAATGCACACAAAAGATAAATACAATACATAGTAGATTAATATTTAATATGACTACCTTTAGCAACATTCAGTTGTTCAATCCTGGTTATCACTGAATTACTCAGCTTCTGCAAAAAAATCAACAGGTAGCGAATCCTCATTCTTGGATGGCAGACCACAAATTATCTTTGTTAGAAAACTTCTTACCTATTTGTTTTGATTGTATAAAACCCCAAATGTTCTTAATTGGTTTCATATCCACTGATTGGCCAGGACAGAAAATGATTTCAAAGCTATTTTCGGTCAGCCAGGTTTTTGTGGATCTAGCAGAATGGCAAGGAGCATTGTCCTGCAGAAAGACAAGATTTCATCAGGATAGAGTCTCTGGACAGAGGAAAGCAATCCACAATGCAGAATATCCTGGTATATATTCCATATGCTTACATGTGCATTTATAACATTATTGGTGCATTAATTTCCCAGTTATAGACAAAAAGAATAATGACGTCTGTCAGGCCCAGTTTTTTTCATGGGTTGAGTGGTAATTTCTAAGTATTTTCATCAATCAAATGACAATCGCCTTGTGCATCTAATCATCTTGAAGAAATTAAATCTAAATATGTTCATTTAGAAACAATGTTTCTCCTTATAAATTACAAATCATAATATTATAAGTTATATGGTCTTTTTTTTCTAAAAAACCTTCTTAGAAAGTGAAAGTATATTCAATATTTCTTTGGAATATTAACAGTTCTTGCAATAGAAAAGATTTATATTTCTCTAGAATGAATAACAATACATCAAAATAGAAACTGTACCAGTTTTTAGTTTTTTGTACAAGATATATTTACAATAATTAAAAAATTTAAATATAAAGCAAAAATTCTCTTTGAAGAAATTTTAAGGTCTAATAAGAAAGAATAATGATGTTAAAAAAGAGTACTTATTAATGATACACATTAGATGCTAGTTCTTTTGTAAAAATACTCATCAAGTCATTCTGGGCAAATAAGTTGTTTTCATTGGGGTTTTATTTATTGACCTTCATAATTTCATTAACTTCTTGTTTGAAGACAAAATATCAATACTCTGGCTTTATTATTCCCAAGTCTGTTCAACATTCTACATACTCTTCCTCACTAAGTAGATCTTATCACTTGTTTCTATCTACGGCCAGAAGACAGATCATATATAAATATTTGCCAGTATGTCAGTATTCTAACATTTTTATAAAATGGAACAGCTATTTTAGGTTCTAATTTATTCACTGTCCTTATACATGTCTGGAAGTGAAATTAATTCTGATATAGACATTACTTATTACAAGTGTATTTGAATGCACTCAAACTGACTTCACACAATACCTTCATTCAAATTGTTTGACAATCTTAAATCATTTTGCACTTTTATCTTAATTTATGAGGCATAAAAATCAATCATCAAATTCACTGACAAAATAGATAAGCAACTCTAACTGTGCCACCAAGCAACAAATAAAGCAATAATTCATTTATTTGTGAATAAATTTTAATAATCACAATTTACTCTGTCAGAATAAAGTAATTTATCGGTTCATAATGAACAGTTTAGTAAAATTATTCATGTAGTAGACCCGCTAGCAAAGAAAGATTCCAGTGTTCTTTTAGTTTTGTAACCTACTTATTGATATCAAATTTACAATTCAGTTCTGTTTAACCCTTTTAGAGCTATGGCCTTTTTGACTACATAGCAAAAAAACACTATTTATTTACATCGCCCATGTAGTGTTTTTGGCTACGTCATCAAGTCCGATATATCGACCTGGTAGTACTATAAGGGTTAATGAAGAATATAATGCCAATTAGTTAAACATTGCCCGTTAGTAAGTAACAAATTAGAGTTTATATAACAAAAGAATTGTACAAAGCATTAATTTATGGCCGAATAACAAAAGTTTAGAACAATATGAATTATTTTGTTAAGCTAGTCAAATGAGGATTATGAAAAAAATGTCATGGAGAATTTTATTTTTCTCAGTTTAGGTACGGTTTTGATTTGGACATTTTTAGTAACCAATATTAAGAATGAAGAAAATATTACTGGATTTATTACTTCCTCCTGATAGAGAAACTAAATATATTCCTGAAAACAATTTCAGATACACTTACAAAATAAAAAGGAAAGATGATACCGAGATATATTGTTCACCCAAATCCTAATATCATATCATAGTATATTTTTTTTAAATTGCAAGCTGCAATTTCAAGAAGAAATAAGATTCCTTCAATGATTCATTTAGTCTTCACTAGCAAAATTATCTGCAACCTTCTTTTCTGAAATTAGCCAAAAAAAAAAAGATTAAGTATTGTAATATAATTATAATCATTAGGATTGTAAAGAGATCATTTACAGCAAACTTTACTAAAAGTTAAATCTTCACCAGTTATGTGACTGATAATATTCTTTGCAAAGTGTGTATGTGGATTTGACTATATATATATATATACACATTAGTACATTACAATCCTGTTGGTGCACTGACAGTCAGCCTCTTATGATATTCATAAATTTTACATTGCTGGATCAATTTTACATTCTTGAGATACTGCAACTGCCTTGGTTTATCAAAGATTCTAAACCATTATGAAAACTTTTGAGCACACTTTTCTTTTTACAAATTTTATCTTATGGATAGAATTTAATAAATCCAAATCTCCAGCAACTACTTGTACACATTAATCATATTTTGTATTTCTTTTTCAAATAAATACATATAAAATCAGATTAAAGAGACAGTAAACAAGCTTTCGGCAGAGCGAGTTCAACCTTCAAAAACAAGAAAATCCCATTAGTTCTAAAAATAAGGGTCTACAACCAATGTGTCCTCCTGATAGTCACATATGGAGCCAAAACATGGAACCTAACCAAAAGACTGGCTCTCAAATTAAGAACCATGTAACGCGCACAAGAAAGTATCATGCAGAGAGATCACAAGCCAGCACATTATATTAGAGAAAAAACAGGAGTCAGAGATATCATAGAAACCATTAAAAACTCAAATGGCAATGGGCAGGTTTTGTAGCAAGAATGTCAGACAACAGCTGGGCATCACGACTCACAACATGGATCCCCAGAGATCATATGCGAAATTGTGGCTTGCAAAAAATAAGATTTAGACAAGAATATATTGGCTCTGCAATGCCAATAACCAAGAGGTCTAGCGAATCTTGGGGAAATCTATGACCAATAACAGATATTAAAAGGCTAATAATGATAAAACAAAATGTTGTTATAAATGAATAAGGAAAGAGCTTTTGCTTAAAATAAACTTATGTCTATACTGTTAAGTAAATATTCTCATTTTAGTATTGAGTTATGCCCCTTAGAGCGCTTATCGACTTCCAGTAAGGCGCCATTGTTTACGTTCTGAGTGAACAGCGTCCATACCGAATCTCATGAGGAGACACGTAGGATGTGCCATCAATGTAATTAAGAGTATGAATTAATTGAGTTTGTGAGTACATCTTTTGTTGCCTTTTAAATCTGTTGGTATCTGTTATTATAAGTCTTTACATTGGTAGCAGTCCGTAGATGCAAAAATAACAGACGTTTCTGAAAAAGAAAAAACAGGAATGGCGAACAGTGATATTTCCGGAGTTGAAAAGGAAAAAAGGAAAAAAGGAAAATGGCCGTTGGTCACGTTGAATTAACAACTTTTGAATTAACAACTTTTTCCCCAGAGAATTATTGCAAGTGGCAAGAAGAAATGGCTACATGACCACATCTAAAATCAAAAAGAAGAAATTAGCACCAAATGTTTTTTTTCTTCTCTGACCAGCAGTGCCAGACAAGCTATTTTAGATATGAACGTGGCCGATTTAAAAAAACGATGACAGCTTATCGAACCTATACAAGAGATTGGACCAACTTTTTAAGTAAATTTTGTTGAAAATGCTGTAGAAGTGGTGAATGATACGACTCAGGAAGCCAAGAAAAATAAAAAAGAAGAAATGACTTCCAAACAAAAAATTCAAAATACGCAGATGCAAAAAAGAAGTAAGAAACAAAAGAAAAATAAATCATGTGACAAAAATGAAGAATATACAAATGATATAAAAAACTTAATCGGCAACAAAAATTAAAGAAAATTCTTCTTGGAACTGACTGAAGAAGTAGCTAAACTTAAAGTTGATTTAGAAAGGAAAAATTCAGAATATGAAGAATTAATTACCAGATTAAAATCGGAGCAATTTACACACGAACAAAGCGTAAGCATGAAATACAACATTGGAAAAATAAATATTCCAAAGTTTTTAACGAATTAAAACACTTAACAATTGAGCATAAAACCCAACAAAAACAAAGTGCACAGATTCTAAAATTCATTAAATGGATAACTGAAGAGCTTACAAAATCCAAAATAAGTGAAGTTGCGACGGAAGACAAACTCTTTGAATGGGTGGTTAACGACGAGAAATCTCCTTATGCAGTAAAAAAATAATGCTGAAAATCTTTCTCAGAACACTGGTGAAAAGGTTATTATTGAAGAAATCAGTGAAGAACATGATAATGACACTGAACGTGAATGAAAAACATGAGATTTCTGAAAACAGACAATAACCCCACCCCAAGTAGTGATGTTTACAAAAGTAGATGCTTCTGAGGAAATGGTACAGGTACCAATACTTAAACAAGGAGACAAAACTGACAACCCCCCCCCCCACAAAACTTGTCAGAAAATGGAAAAATTCCAAACACCATTTGAGATCTGGTTTGAAAAAATTAATAGGCGAGCAAACTACTCTAGTCGCTGTTACAAATGCCACCATGTAGGTCATTTGGCCAGTGATTGTTACTCTAGACAAGTCTGCTGCTTCAACTACAAAGAAATTGGCCACATAGCATGTTACTGTTATTCTGTGATGAAACGCTGCTACATATGCAACCGGCTTGGTCATATTGCTTGTCACTGTGACAAGGAAATCTGGAGAGCCTATTTTAACTGTGGAAGCTTTGGGCATATCCAGCAAGATTGCCCTTCCACGGACACCAGAACTAGATACCGGTATTGGAAATCTGGCCAGATTGCAAAAGGCTGTCCTGAACCACAAAAGTTCACAGATACACCAGGTGTTACCCCACTGTCAGGTTCCCCACAGCGCATAAAAATATCCGGAACATGCACTGAATTTTAATGAGGACTCCTATCCTATTATCTAATACTAAAAAAAGGAAAACTGATCAAGCGTTACACATTACAAAAAAGAAGAATACAAGAGGAAGAAGGGTCCTGGATGAACTCTCCCAATCCTCATTGAGTCGGGGAGCTGAGACAAAGGCGATTGTAGCTAATGCAGTATCATGTGATAGAGCAAGCATGATTTCAGAGTGACTCATATGCAATTACAGTGGACACCCATGAATACTAGGAATTAATCACTCATTTCCTGTATGATCTATTACCCCATGGTAACCATGGACGAATCTGAAATAGCCAGTTTACAGAAACCTGTAGAGAGACCGAGGAAACAGCCTAGAGATTAAGGCTATGCTCTTTTGTATTTTATGGAATACGTTGGAAAACCAATTGAAAGAAGGTCCTAAAGAATGGGATCTGAAGTGATACACACACAAGAAAACATAGCTCATCAGGTTGTAGAAGTCAACAATAAGAAGCTTTGAATCTTAAAGTTGGAAAGATTCATATGAGGAAGCTAGAGACATGTTCTGGTTAAATAAAGGTCAACATTGAATGAAATTTTTTCTAATTTCTGAATGATAGAACAGTTGATACTTCAGTGTACTTCTGGGCTTTTCCAAGTAAAGCCAGTCAAAATAGAAAAAGGACCCATGAATCGGAGAAATGAGGAGACACGAAGAACGTGTCGTCGATGTAAGTAAGAGTATGAATAAATTGAGTTTGTGAGTATATCTTTTAGTATCTGTCACTATAAATCTTTACATACAAGTTAAAAGACGTCATTCCTATTGTTATGTCTGTTGTACATAAACTCTCCTTTAAAATACACCAAATGACAACACTTTGCTAACACGCTATAATTTTTATTTAAGAAAAACAATTTCAGAGAGTAATTCAAGATGATTTTTGCTGCTCAAGTAAGAAATATTGGAGATCATAAAGCAGAAAATCATTTGAAGCAAAGCTATATTTATATATACTTATATATTTTAATCCATTTCTATAAATTGATATATAAACATACATAAAGATTGTATCATTGAATTTTTTTGTTCCCAGTAAGATTTCTTATGAATAATCTAAAAGTCAATTTGAAATCCCACTAATAAAAAAATTACATTCATAAATTTTAATTTCTTCAGTGCAGACTTCTTTTTCATACAAAATTTTAATAAAATCTTAAACTTTTTAATTGATAGCCTACATTAACAGTATCAATTAGTATGAAATAACATAATAGTTTCAAATATGACACTTGACTTGACTTGAATTATTGCATGTTAATAATATTGAGAAAGGCAAATAATTCAAAACCCAGCTTATATTGTAAAAAAAAAAATTCTATATCAAACCTTTCAAAAATAATTATATTGAAAGAAAAGAATTAGAAAAAAAAGTTTAATCAACACTCAGCAGAAGAGAACAAAAAACTGCTGTTTTAAAATTGCCATCTTTTTAAAAACAGAAATAATAGGCCATACACACACTTCATTTTTAATTCATTTATATATTCCACAAGTAGAAACTGGAAGATTAGCACATTAAAGACTAATGTAATTTATTGAATTTTTTCAAGTTTTAAATCTATTCTCAGATTAAATGCCATAACAAATATTAAATCATTTAAAAGATTAACATTATTTTTAAGTAAGAATAAATTTAGACAAATTATCTATACCTATCTTTACCTGACTATGTTCGCCTTCTCCTCCCAAACGGTGAATTGCAGTTAGATGTAATGAGTCAAGGAACCCCTAAAATGTGAAGGATTAGAGTGTGCAAAAAGAAATCCTGGTTGTTTTGTAACATTTTAGGGGTTTCTGAGAGGGGTTCTGTTTACTACTTGACTATAATGCTGAACTAGACCCCCAGTTTGTGTCAGCAAAGTGAAAATGCCAGTGATGTCATAAATATGTCACTTTAGAACATTCTGTCAACATTTATTCTTTGGAATATTTAAATTTTTTATTTTACATGAATTCAGATTCTGACAATACTATTTTCTTTTTCACTTTTAGGGATCAAAATCAAGGGGAAGATTTATTTTTTTTACATGACTTCATATTCTGCCGACACTATTTTCTTTTTCACTTTTAGGGATCAAAATCAAGGGGAAGTTTGTTTTTTTTGTACATGACTTCATATTCTGATGACACTATTTTCTTTTTCACTTTTTGAGATCAAAATTGAGGGAGGAATTTTTTTTTTTACACAACTTCATATTCTGACAAAACTTTTTTTTCACTTTTAAGGATAAAAATCCAGGGAAAGATTTTTTTTTTTTTTTTACATGACTTTCATATTCTGACGACACTTTTCACTTTTAGGGGTCAAAATTAAGGAGAATTTTTTTTTTCACTTTTAGGTGTCAAAATGAAAGGGAATTTTTTTTTTTTCACTTTTATGGGCAATGTTAAGTAAGTATCATGAGTCATTCCCCTTAGGCCGAAGAGTTTCTATCCACTTCTGCTAAGGGGCAATGTTTTACGTTCTAGTCAACGAGCAGCCATTATTGCATTGTGTTATTAGTATATGAAAGAGCTTGGAAGGACACACGTGTGTGGTTGACCGTGGTCATTATTTGAATAAAGGATCTGTAAGTACATTATCTTCTGTTTGCAATTTTAATCTGTTAATATCAGTCATTAAACCAAGCTTACAGGCAAAAATCGAGGGGGAACTTTTTTTTTCACGTTTAGGAGTCAAAATCAGGGTGCAGGAACTTTTTTTCCACTTTTAAGGAACAAAATCTAGGGGGAGCTTATTTCCAGTTTCAGGGGTCAAATTCCAGGGGAACTTTTTTCACTTTTAGGAGTCAAAAGCAAGGGGGAAATTTTCTATATTTCAGGCGGCAGAAGCAAATGGAACTTTTTTTCCATTTCTTTCTTTTTTGGGGTCTGGGAATATACTATAAGGGAATACTGTTATATGTGCAGATTTTTCTCCCGCACAATGTTGTATTATTGCTAGTAATAAGAAGACTTTAATTACAGTAAATTCCTCTTTTTTTAATTTAAAAAGATAATTTATAATTAATTACTGACTATCTTCATAATATCAAGAAGACTGTTTTCAAATTTTCAAAGCTAAATAAAAAATTTACTAAATGAAAAATACAGAATCTCCTGTTTTTTTAAATCTGTTCTTCCAAATAAAAAATGAATAAAACGCCTGTAATTTCAATAAATGATCTTTATGGATCATGTAGACACGTATATTTTGATGAGTCAGGGAGTTAAGAAGCTAGACATTCCAGATATATTGATTGTTTGTTACTCTGACCTCTCTTCCAGGCAATTGATCAGTTTCAAATTTTCTCCACTGAAATCATTCATGAATAAGCTATTGATTAACTCGATTAGACCTAACTTACAGCCACATAGGTCTTCTTTAAGTTATTGATTTGTGCAACAAACTAAAAGGAAAATTCCTGTTCAAATTAGAGAAAACATTTAAGTAAATCCAGCCAAAATAAAATCTATTCTGCTCATAGCAGCTTTAAGAAATGTTACAATCAATTATATCAAATAAACATAAACATACATTTCTGTAAATATTTCCATTAGTTCATTTTATAAAGATAAAAGTGCATAGGATAAAACTGTTGAATGATGAAGTTTGTATTACTTTTGACTTTTATCAATAAATAAAAAGGTTTAGATTCAATTAATAATTCATAATGACCCAACTTGACATCAAATTTGGGATAAAAATGTATAAATACATTATCAAAATTGATATACTGTATGCCTACACATTTAATAAACTTGTAATAAAGGCTTATCTACAATAACATTTTGAAAGGAAAAACATGTAAACCTCTTATCAGATGAAGCATTATCAATTATTATTATTATTAATTTTTGACTAGTGAAAGAATTACTGGTCAAAAATTAATAATTGACAATGCTTCATCTAATTATAAATTCAAGATAATATTACTACTAATACTTCTAGTGTATGTAAACAAACATTTAAAATGGCAGTGTCACGTGTTCGAGGAAATAAATAATGAAAGCTACATGATTAGATTTGAATTTCTTTTAGACCAGCAATGAAGCAGGAAACTGGGTTATATGGTTACATATAGTTACACCAGGGAAGTATCTGGAGTAATAAAGTACTGCTAGAAAAACAAAGATATTTGTATGTAGCAGTTGTGACACAGAAAAACGAACATTAAAGAATAGCTTTGTATATTTGTTCAAATTTCAATTAGTTTTCTATACAATAAGACAATGTTTGCCATCTTTCATCTATCGCCAGCCCTTGAATATTGCCCATACCCACCCAGCAGTTATCACGCCTCTGTTATAATGTGGTTGGTTTTCTTGGACCCCAGCACCTGCGTTATAATGGGGGACGCCTGTAGTTTCCTCATAAATATGAATAATATCCCCAATACAGAAGTGGCCAGTTAATTCAAATACTTCATACATTAATATAAAGAGAAATAAAGTTCATGGAAACTTTACGTTCTTAAGGAATATGATCAGAGAATTAATAAACCTGTTCAGAAATTTAAGGTTCTACATGGCTAAGACATTACACTAATCTAACATTAATGTATTCACAAACAATGCAGTAACCAGTTGCTGTGGAAGATAATCTTTAAAGTGCTTTTCTCTCTTACACAAATGCACATGCAACTTCTTTCATCTAACCTGTAAATCACAGGATGAAAAGATCACATGTCTTCTCTTCTTAATCAATCACAACTACTCGAGCAAGCAGTTCTTCAAACATCTCATTTTAATAACTAACAGAATTAAAACACTTTAATTCATCACAACAGCTTAATTTATCACATTAAATTTTTAAGCATTTCAAAAGAAGCTTATATAAAAAATATGTAATGTTAACATTAAAGCTTAAAAAGTTTACATTATCTTTGCATTAAGTCAAAAGGCAAACATATTACGGGAAAGATTAAGATGTAAATTCATTAAAATATTCATTATCAGCAGCCATTTCATGTCCACTGCTGAACCAACGCCTTTCCCATTTCTGGGAAGCTAGTGGCTAATTAAGCTCAACCGTTGCCACTATTTTCTGATGAGCAGGTTTTGAATTCAGAGTTGTTCTTCTCCTAGATTGCCTCCTGAATGACTAGAGATCCCAGTCTGCCCTGCTATTTCCCCATAGCTGGGGGTGGGAGAAATGATATATACATGCCTTTCCCAAGGGCATTAGTAAACGGAAACAGCCTCAGCCATAGTTTGAACTTGGTTTAGACACTTTGAAAGAGTATTGTATAAAAACCAGGCTTGGGGAAACTGTTGGCTGCGGGCCACATGAGGCCCTTTTGTTTTTCTGAATGGCATCCTTAATTTCATGAGGAAAATAACGTTTTATTAAAATTTCATCTAAGAAAAAGGGAACCTTTTTTGAAGAAATATCTTCTAATATGTTCTGAATCCCACTCCACATTTAAAGAATTTAACGTTAAGCGTCATTACACAACTAAACATTCCGGGTTTGATAAATTTAAAGGAGATATCAGAAAGCTTAATATTGAAACACTAAAGAAACCGATCGGTAGCCTAAATATGTTTTTTTCTAAAGGGCAAACAGAGTTCAGTGAAATGGTGCGTGCAAGCTATATTGTTAGCAAAAAAGTTCCTAACATTCTAAAAATTATTCTGACAGTGAATTTGTGTCATAGTTTATGATTAGCAATATCTCATGCAGCCCGCTGCTCAAAAAAGGTTGCCCATGCCTGATTTAAACTAAGGTTTGTTAATTCTTTATTTTAACACAATAAATTCTACAACAACCTATGTTCAAACTATAACTTTTATCAACCTGGAGTAACTACATATTTCTCACATGCTCAAGAGATATCAGATTAGAAAATTTGCAAATATTATAAACACAGCAGGTTGTAAGAGAAGAGAGATTATTGTTAAGTGAGCTTGCAGATGCTCAATTGATGAATTTTCAGTTGAATCCCATTAAGGCTTGGAGATTTGCCTATTTTGGAATCAGTCAACTGAGCGTTCAATATTCTAACAATTATAGTATTAAATATGTTTCAAACTGCAAGGGGGAACAAGACACAATTGGTAAAATCAGATCAATAATTTCTTTCAAGTTTACTCCCGTAGTGAAGCTATATAATTGTCTTTTGTCAGCAGTTATTAAGAAACCACAATAAAAAGTCAGAGTGTGTGTATGAGTATATATATATATATATAGATAGAGAGAGATAGAGAGTAACATCGTATGATAGAATATATTCATGTATCATAATCATTGAATAAGTAAATTTGATTTATACTATACGGTTCATTAAACACGAATAATTTACTTTCAGACATTTAGAAAGAGCATACGAATTATCATAAATAAAATCTACAAAAGAGAAAATCAATTCATCTTTGCAAGTAGAACAAAGAGAATACAAACAATAACCAGATATTTTCAACCTGATAATAACAATGGAAATGAATTATATGCAATGGTTTTGAAAAGATAATGAAACGCAATTCCTTCAATATGTTTGAGGAGATAATTTACAGATTATCCAATATGATAGAATAAAAATACATTAAAAAATATATTTAACTTCCTTTGTATGTTGTTTGATAAAAAGAATTCCATTCATCTAATTAATTTGTTATATGTCTAATATAATTATAGATAATTTGAAATCATACTTAAGTCTAATTTTTATATAATAATTCAAGTTGTTGAAAACTAGTCCCCAAAAATAATAAACTAAGTAAAAGTACCAAAGTTAATCAATCAGTACTCACTATTGAGGGGAAAGTAAGTAACTAAAATAGTGTATTATTGTTTTTTTAAAACTTACACTATCTATCTAATGTATATACAATACATTGACGATTTGAAAAATATGGCTCTTATTAAACAAAAATAGATATGACAAAAAAAATCAAATAAAAATAACAGAACTCAGAAATCATTAAACATGAACTCATTTGATTTGAAATGACAAAATAAAAATGTTCAAATTAAAAGATAGTATTTCACACCATTATTTTTTAAAATATGAACTTTTTTCATTTTACATATTGAATCATATCAAGAGCTACGATAGTATTCAAGAACATGTAAATGTATGCATGTATGTACATATATTGTCTATTGATTTCCAATTCCATATCTTCTTAAGTAGGCATTGCAAGATAAATTGTTAGAGTAAAACAGCTTTTAAATCAATTAACAAGCAATATTTGATATTATAGATTCAACTATTGAAGATTTAACAGAACAATCTGATAAAATGCCAGATTTTACATTTTGAAAGAGTATTGTATAAATATCCAATAACATTAATTCTATATTACACATATGAATATTCAATTTGAATGGTAAAGGCATATGAAAATTTTTTATGCACATTATATTCTAAGGAAATCAGGTTATTTTAGATTATCAGACTGATGTAGATTTACATATTATCTGCTGAACATATTTCCAACAGTCAACACTTGAATTTCTAAAATCAAAACCCTGAATTTAATTACTAGATATTAACATTTATAAGATGTGTAATCTATCAAAAAAAATGATGAAAATTTCTAATTTTGTAAGATTTGTATTTCACAGGAGGTGCGAGTGGTCTAATGGTTCATGGTACGGAGAATGGAATCGCAAAACTCTGGCTGGTACAGTTTGCATTAACTTTGGCTTTAGAAAGGTATGAATCCACTTCTTTTCCCAGTTATCAGTAAATAGCAGGGCAGTTGGAGCTCTTTAGCCCTGTAGACCATCTTGGGCATCAGGCTAGCAACCTGGCACCTAAAAACCCACAATCGCTACAAACAGTGATTGGGTCTTTATGGATCGTACGAGAAATGCAGATAAAAATCATTGCGACATGTGTCGGGCAACTCAAGAAGCAACTTTTTTTTCTGTATTTAACACAAGTAATTTTTTTAAAAGGTTTTGTTTGTTAATAAGTGTTAAGTAAGTATTTTGAGTTATTCTCCTTAGGCAGGCGAGTTCTTATCAACTTCCGGTAGGGGGCGCCGTTTTATGTTCTGGTGAACAGCAGCCATATTGTGATTATTATTAGGAGATCAGAGGAGACATACATGTGTATCATTGACCGTGGTCATTATATGAATAAAGGATCTGTGAGTACATCTTCTGTTTGCATTTTTAATCTGTTAATATCTGTCATTAAACCAACCTTACAATAAGTATTACAACTCAAATATTTATTGTCTCCTTGATATAACATTTTTTACAATGAATTATTGGATGAGTTTATATATTTAATTCTTTGGAAAGCATACAAGCCAAAAAGTCAACTTTTCTGAATAGCCAAATTTGAAATTTGAAAATCAAGCCTTTTCACAATTAGAGTTTATAGTCTTCTTTAAAAAAACATATTTAATAGTTAAAATAAATGAGATACAGTTACAATTTAAGATAAATCTTTATTTTCTAACTGAAAAAAATAGTGACATTCAATAGAAGTAAAAAGAATGTTGTGTAGATTTAAAAAATTAAGTGTACAGTCATACATTGATTTAAGCCTGACCAACTTTCCGATCGCAGATACGTCCCCATAAGAGCTTAAAACCCATTAATTGCGGATGACAGGAACTTCAATCATTGCGGTTCTATGGCTCAATGAAAATTTCAGTCATGTTATTGTTAGCTTGCTAAAGAGAACGCAGTGTATACATTATGTTTGTTTCAAGTACTCCAGACAGGGAAGGCGAGGAGGAAAAGGGAAGGTGAGGAGGAGAAGGTAAAAGGAGCAGACACCTTGCTGGGTTGGGCTAATGACTTCGTGAAAGAAATGTAATTGGTGACATTTGTTCCTTTCTCTTCAGAAAGTCAAGGAAGACTTATGTACAATATAGAGGTAAATATGTGTCGGGGTATCTTCTGTTGATCAATGTGGATATTTCACTTCACCCTATAATGATTGAATTACATCCAGATCAAGTTGCATTCATACTACTAGAACATAACCCGGACACAAGTCGATGCATGACTGTAATTGCTAATTACAGAAAAAGTCATTCAATTACTGTAAAATACAATTCCCACTCAATAATATTAAAGTCCTTTTTCATTATAATTGTACACTCATTTTAAGATAAAATTAAAATCTCACTAAAGAGTCATTCAATGATATGCATTCATGGAAGAACGTGCTGTATACATGGTTTATACATTTTCTGAGAATGTTTTAACTATTTTTAAAAAGTCCAGACACGAGCAACAAAGTACCGGAATTAAAAAGTATGAGTTATGAGGATAGGCTAAAAATGTTATGGTTAACATCGTTAGAAAATAGGAGGGATCGGGGAGACTTAATAGAAATGTTTAAGATTATCCTTGGTTTAGAAATTAGAAACCCTGATGTATTTTTTACTAGAAGGGGGTACAAGGGACTGAGAGGCCACACATACACGGTAGATGCAAATAGAAGTAGATTGAATATTAGAAAATTCTTTTTTAGCAATAGAGTGGTAGGACTTTGGAATAGAATACCGGAATATGTAGTGCTATCATCAGATGTAAATGATTTTAAGAAGAATTATGATGTTTATTACACCACCGCAAAGGTTTTAAGGCCTTAGATATTGTGTAAATGATGTGTGCTTGTATATACAAATTGTATACTTTTTTTTCACACTATGTTAAAATGTTATACCTTTATCCTACAGCATGTAAAGTAAGGGTTCAGTTTAGCATTATAGTTATAATGTAAATAGGACCCCACTCTAAAACCCGTAACGCGTTTTACTTTAAAACATTCCCCTAGGTCCATTAAGTATGCATGGCAAATTTGTGTCACATTTGGTTGAGCTGCATCAATGTTTAAGAGGGGGGCACAGAGTTGTTTTATATAATAGAAAATATAAATATATAATATAATAAATAATAGAAATTATATATGTATATTGAACAGAAAGTAAGGGTTCAGTTTAGCATTATAGTTACATTGTAAATAGAACCCTGCCTCTAAAACCCTTTAAAAAACATTTTTCTCAAAACTTTTTACTTTAAACGATTCCCCTGAGTATGCATGCCAAATTTGGTTGAGCAGCGCCAATGTTTAAGGGGGGAACACACGTGACAAACAGAGGCAGTGTTTTATATAATAGAAGATTGTGTAGAAAACATCTACCTACAGAGAATTCATATTATTTGTTTTTTATATTTCAAATCTAAATAGGGAAATTATTTTAGTTGTCAAATAATAACGCATAGTATATTTAATGCAAGTTGATTGGTGTTTGTCTTTTTTAATTTGTTGACACTCAGAAACCATTCTTTCAATCTTATAACAGATCACAAGGCATATATTTGGAAGAGGCACTACCAAACAGTTTCTGCCCAGAGTCTACTTAGCTGGTTTTATTGATTTATTATTTTTAAAAAGAGTGGGGACAGGAAGTTCTTTTTTAGCAAAATATTTTGCTTTTAGTCAAAAAGAAATTGAAAATATATAGCCAAGAGCTAGATAGTGCTCCAAAAGGAACCTTCTACCAACCTCAATTTCAGGTCCATTGCATATAAAAATAAGATTTTAAAATTTATACTGATTATTAATACACTTTTGTTAATTCTCCATATGTACTATTTTGGCCAAAAGAGATTTTTTTAAATTTAATATAATTCTAATAGATAAATAAACATAACCATGCACAGAATGTTGCTCCAAACCATTCATTTGAATACCAGTTAACTTTGCCAACAACATGACACATGAAGTTAATGTCTTTAACAGAAGAGTAAGTGATTCCAACCACCCACCTACTGGTACACATGTTGTGGGTAAGAGGATATTTCTTGTCTGACATAACAATTTCCTGTGTGAATGACATTTCAATAGTCAGTTCATTTTAACATCACTTTTAATTTGTATCTTTCCTAAGCCAATACTTGATAAACATGGCAGAAAAATTAGTGAAACATGATATCAGCCAAGTCTTTTATTTATCTCTTTTTATCTGTGTGATATCAGTCAACCAGCCTGGTAAAAACAGTAGGGGTATAACAATATTTATAAATGCACTTCAACAATATTGACTAATTAAGAATAAAAGCAATAAAACTTGTACAAAAATAGTGAAAGGGTCTTGAAAATATAAATTAAAGCCTATATAATAATGACTTTAAGATACTGATTTTAGACTTGTAATGTATTTTGTTAGGTATTCCAAAAGGAAAATACAGTGGGTCAGATGTTCAACAATAACAGTTGCTTTAGATTTTACATAAAAATGAATAAAAATCAATTTGTTAGTAAGAGAAACAAATGGATTTACAATTCTAATTATATGCACACTGTGAAGAACTCAGAAAATAGATATCAAATTCTTTATGTAATCAATTTATATAATTAGTTGGTAACACATTCCAAATTTACAAAATCAAAAGTAAATATCAAATTAGTCTTGGTCATCACCAATATCTCTAGCAATCAATGGAAAGTTATCTGATTTAATAATGTAGCATACTTGCGCGTGTTGTGTGCACAGGTGCATGCTCGAATAAAGAAAAGAACAGAGGACAACGGAACCAATTATGCAACACGCCCGTTCAAAAGTAGTTGAGTTGGTAAACACAAAAAGTTGGTACACAAGAAGGAGAGGAAGAACAATAAGGCATACCATTTTAGTATTGGCATCTTCTGTTGCATGATTTGCTGTTGGTGTCGTCGCTGCGCATTCTGTGCTCTAGAGAAAATATTATCTCTTATGTTATGAAGGACTCAGTCGAAAACCAAAGTTTTGGTGGAAATGTGGAAAAAGAATTATTTATTTATTTTGCGTGGCGCGTGGAAGATCTCTGACCATTCCCTTTCTGCAGTCAATGTGTTTCTCCCTCTCTTTCTCCCTATTTAGTTATGGTTTGGTTAATCGCCATCAAAACATAATTGGCTGAAGGTTCTTGGGTGACTTTCTAATCTACTCTGTATGCATACATTCTCCTTTTCTCTCCTCCACTTAATCACAGGTCAATTAGCTTCCGCTCAGGTGAAGTGAGTGAGGGCAACCCAAAGAAAAAGGACTGTTGCTCCTTCCAGTTTAAATTTTCAACTGCCCACAATTTGAAATTAAAAACTAAAAGAGAAAATCTCATTAGCCGAGAGATTTTGGCTGGATATAATGACCATATGTCCAGTTCAATTATCATCTATGTTTTACTGTCACACAGCCAGCGTGGGAAAATCCTGACACAGTGGATTAAATATTCGCCATACAAAGATACACATATGTGTATATAAACATGCACATTTTTATATAGGTTCATTATTAATGGTGAAATTCGTTCATGTCAGTAATTGGCTGCGTTGGGTTGTCCAATGGGTGCCTAGTTCTTTTTGTGGGCGTTTTATTTTTTCACATGCTTTTTTTTATGTGGTCATCTATTTTCAATGTGGGGTATTTGACAGTTTTATTGCTGTTTGGTTTATCTTGGGTGTCCCTCCGTTAGTCATTTTGAAGGGTAGAGAGTAAAGAGTAATTGTTCATCTGATGATCGAATTCTCGTGAAACCAACTGTACAGGTTGTTATGAACCAATAAATATTTTTCTACAATATTCGCTCTACTAAGGTATTGAGCCTTCTTCGGTTAGAAACAGAGGTCTATTTATATACTTATGCAGATTTGTGATGCATACTTGTAACCACTTA
>VCCN01005374.1:4133419-4152313 GCA_006491835.1 Architeuthis dux | reverse complement strand
TGTGGGTCATAGGCCTGCAACCATTCTGCTGTGTGTATAATTATAATTCACCAAATACTGTTTATTCAGATGCTACAAAAAGAAATTAGTTTTTGAATGCTAATTAAGATTGGAAGTAATATCATCAGAAACAATTTATTTGTAACATGCATCCATCAGAAGTATTGCATTCTATAACATAAAATTAAATAAAATTCACTTATCCATTATTCTTGTGAAATAATACCATTTACATAAATATAGGTCATTCACAATTGGCTTTCTTCATTTCACAAATGTGTCTCTGAGTACCTGAGATGCAACCTAATCAATTTTCTAAAAATAAAAACTTTTTACAATCACTTATGAATATATTTTGAACACTTCACATTTTTTGATAACTAAACAACAGATACTCAGATCCTAGGCAGAAGACCCAATGCATACATAAATAATAATGTCATTTTGTATGGGTACTATGTTCATAATTAAATAATAGAGATGTATTTTATTGTTAGCAGTTTTGGAAATTACATAAAATGCAGACAACAGCAGGATAAAAAAAATAACTTCCCTTAATTAAGTTGCATTCTATTTAATTAAAAGAAGATTTACTGACATGATAAATATCTGAATTGAGTTTAAATACTGAATGATTTCTCCCAAAATTCAAATGATTACCGATAAACAATTAAACACAAGTGGTTCATGTAAATCAGTGTTTCTCAACCTTTGTCAGCCCAATGCCCCCCTATGACACCTAGAACCCCGCCCCTCCATTTGGTTCAAATATGAGTAAACGATGATTTCTTCCTGTCGATTTCTTGTTCTTCAAGCATGCAAATTAATGGATTCATAACCCAGTCAGGAATATTCATATCATTCTTATCTTCAAAGCGTTTCTCAAAATCATTTTTCAGTGACTTCAGATACATGCAACAGCAAGGGAGATAATTTTAAATGTTTACCCATAGAATAATAGTAACACTACAGGGTATTAAGCAAAATAATTTGCCACATGCCAGTTAATTACTTGTATAGAAGAAATGGTTGGCGAAATTAGCATTTAATAATGGCCTAATGCTAATTCCTTCTCAATGATAAGCCGATACTACTAAGCAACAGCCATTTGTAAATCAGAATTATAGATATTTAGGGAATTTCCATAATGCTCCATTAAGGCCCTTAATCACCTTAACGCCCCCTTGAAACGAACCAATGCCCCCAAGGGGGTGCTAGCACCCACATTGAGAACCACTGATGTAAATCATACAGATGACATAAATATTGTAAATCAATTTCTTTTAAATTTAAATAATCTAAAAATGAATGTTTTATATCCATTCAATTAAAGTAGTACTTTTATAATATTAGGTTCATTTACTTCTGATTTTGCTTTAAGCTTGGCATTTTTTAAAAAAAACAATATCATTTTTAGACAAGCTTATGGTCAGAGCTCATTTGAAATGTCAGTTATCATTGAATTGGTGACATTAAGCAAGAAATGTTTTTTTTAAATCTTTCACCGTTCCTGTAAACCAGTGCTTCTTAAACTTGTGAATAATCCGCCCATGGGTGAATGAAAGTAATTTGGGGGTGAATGAGCTAATTTACTCAGATATTTTTTCTATTCTTAAAAGAGGAATTCTTGTGGTGACCATACACAAAAAGAAAAACACTGTCTCTAAGAATATAATTCTTAGACTGTTGTTTACTAACTTCATTGTGTCTTAGAATCAAAGAAAAAAGACATCATTTTCACAGATGTTTTTTAACCGAGGAATTTTTTTTCCCCATCACGACAATGCACCTGCTGATACTTCGAGGGTAGCAAGGAGTGTCCTATGAGAATTTTGATGGGAAATCTTACCCTTACACCCTACAGCTTTGATCTTGCCCCTTCAGACTTTTTTTGTTACCAAACGTCAATGAACATAATTCGAGTCCCTTGATGATGCCAAAACTGACATTTTGACACAGTGTAAATTGGAGAGCACAAAATTCTTCAGGGGAGGGTTAGAAAGATGGAAACATCGTCCTTCAGAAGTATATAGACCTAGATGGAGGATATGTCGAGAAACAATAGCTTCACATATTGATATTTTTGTTTAATAAAGGTTTCTATCTTTTTGTAGCAATACTTTTTTACTTACCCTCTTAGATGAGATACTTCTTTGGAAATGCAACAGCTCTATGTTGCATGCTTTGCTCATTTTTAATTAAATGCATCTAATTAAAACTAACATTTTCATGCCATAAATAAACTTTAACTTTTCTTGAACTCAATGTTATTTTATTAAGAGAAACTGAATATGAAATTTTCATAAAAGCTTACAACGATAACTTATTTTTCTGAATGAACTCATCTTACCTAGATATTTTACATACTAAAATAGGTGACAAAAGAAATGGTCCCTGTATGGTTTAAAACAAGATTCATTACTCTCACATTTCTCTAATCCCTTCTTGGCTACTTTGAGGAAGCATGAAGATTGAAAAAACTGAATTTTTTTGTTATTCACACTATTTAGATATTATTCCTATTGTTATAATGTTTATACAATTTTATATGAAATCAAAAAATAATGGATAATTTTATATCTGACAGAATATAATAATAAAAAAGACATTAGTTGAAACCTATATTTGCTTGGCAACAAGCGGCCTAAATCGTAAATGTAAATAAAGAAACAAGCACTATGTGGGGATCGAACCCGCGTCCACCTTGGAAGCAACCTTATATGCAGACTCTGCTCTTCCTACTGAGCTAACAAAGCTTTCATGGGAGGCAGGAGTTTTTTACTGTACACTTTGCCGGCTCTACTTACACGTTCATATTTAGGCATGAATATTATATGATCTTTATAATTATCATTGTCGGATATAAAATTATCCATTATTTTTTGTTTTATTTCATACTGTCGACACAGGATCGCATTATATTTGTGCCTAAATATGTACATGTACACACCGGCGCCAAGCAATGTCTTTATAATTATAATTTTATATTCAAACTTAACATTAAACATAATTATATATGATTTTGTGTAGATAATTTCTTTTTCTCTATTTGATTGCATATTTTTTTTAAAAACCTCTGTTTACCACAACTCCAAAATGTCAAAGACCAATTACCCTCAACACACTTGATTTCTTCCTGGCTACCAACTAAATACTATGAACCAATTCCAAATTATCGTAATGGCTTTTATCTCAATTAAAAACTATCTTGTTTGAAATAAAATGGCTATATAAGAACATCAAACATATTAACTCAAAATTCAAAGAGTTTTTTTGGACACTCAAACTCTTTGTTCTTGTTATTTTTCGTGTTCACAAGACATTTTGGACAATCCATTCAATGGCCTTCCTCGAGTGTATTAACCGTATATAAAGGGGAACTCTTTTTTTTCTTATATGTTATGACTCTTTTCAAAATTAGACAATATATTAACTCAAAACATTTACAGCATAAAAGGAGTGATAATATTGAAAAGAGGCATAAATTATCATGCACAGTGATCATTAAATTATATGCAGATTAAAAATTATTTTGAATAACAGCATTTTAAATGGCTTACCTTTTAGTTCTATAAGAATCAGTTTGTACAAGCTTGTATATAACTGCCAACACTTTCAACATCAGACCTACAGTGAAATAAATTTAACTGAAATATTATAGGAAATATCAATTCCCAATTTCATTTATTGTTTTCTCATTCCCAATACAGGAATCTTATTATTATACAAAAGCCAATGTCACTTTTCTTGTTTGCTTGTCGGTTCTGTCAAGAGGAAAGGGGACAATGATAGTCACAGTAGCAGAGTTGGCTACAGTTTGTGTACATTAGGTAGATTAGGGATGCCCATTCTGGTGGAAACAGGAAACAAAGACGGGCAGAAAAAATGAAAAGTAAAAAAGAAAAAACGTGGGGAGACTTAAAGATATAACTGAGTTTGTTTGGAAAGTAAAACTAACTCTGTTATCGCTTAATCCAATTAAAAACCTAAATAAAAAAGAATTATTGCAGGGTGTAAAATCTTCATCACAAACTAAAAATTATTGAATTAAAAAATAGCTGGAATCATTTATGTATGAATATCTTATACAAATATATATATTTGTGTATAAATGTAAGCAGTTCTGAGTAAAACAAGGAATCGGACTAACTAAAAAAGTACACACTTCTTTATACAAAAACTGTCATCCTCAAAGGATTACGCAATACATTTATACTAAAAAATATATTTGTATAATTTAGCCATACTTAAATAACCCTGTCATTTTTTACGGGTACTATGCTAGTACTAATATAAGAGGGTTTATATACGAGTATATTCAAGGTAGGCGTCTCTGCTCCACCGCATTATAATATATTTAGTGCTTTCAAAAGGTTCTTCAATCTAAAACTAGTTTTATGTGAAATAAAATTTTGTATTTGTTTCTATTCCTGTGATTTGAAGAAGTTTTCATTTTCCATTACTTCCAGTAAATCATCATTTTAATCATCTTTCTTTGTCTGTGAAGATTAAAAGCAATATCAGTTTTATAGTTTCCTTTTCCAAAAATTGAAAGGTTGATCATAAATAATAAAACATCAGTTCAATAGATATATATGTTTTCCAGATTTAAAAAAGTATCAATTCCAGAAAGAAGGTCTATCTATTCCTATTTTTGGTAAACTGTTCTCACAAATCAAGCTATTTATTTTACTGGTAAAAAATTCAGATTTCTCCGAACAGCACATACATCATTCAATTCAAGATGCTTAGATATCTTTATCATACATTTCCATACTACTCATGAAATGTTGCTGGCATTTTGTATGAGGAAATTACATATACTGAATAATGGTAACTTGTATATCACTACATTGAAAGCAGCTTTAAGTGCCACCGTCGCTGAATTGCGACCACACACACTCAGTAGATGATAAATACGAAAATATGGCTAGAAACCTGCTGTGCATATAACCAATAGGTGGTGCACATAATTGGCATAATACCACCATGATTCTGAAGTAAAATACCATGGTGGTTCTATTCAGATTTTTTACATAATTTTGAAGTAAAAAGTGCAGCCCTTCAAAAAACAAATTTATGAAATTGTCCTCAAAAACTTGATGCTCAAAGGGTTAAAAGAATCAGAGCCATCTTAGGATCAACAGAAAAATTTGATTTAGAAGGATTAAAAGTTGCAGAGAACCTTGGAGAGGTTTGATCAACTAGGGGAATTAATTTGTTATGCAGAGAAAAAAAGAGCAGAACAAATAGTATATTCCTTTGAGGAAGAATATTCAAAGGTTAAATTTTGCATTCTGGAACCTGCTTGGAGCTGAGATTCAAAAGTTTAATTTATGTATGTTTGTAAAAAAAACAAATGAGGCAACATTCATGATATTAAACTTAGAGAAAGGATATTTTGAAATAATTTGATTAATGAGATACTTGCATGATAGTATTGGGTTGGCAAAAGATTTCATTTGGTGTTTGTCATTGGATGGCATTAAAAGCATTTATTTTTTGTATCTTTATTCTAACATTCAAGAAGGAAGAAAATAAGCAACATTTTTTAAATGCTTTTTTATTTCAAAAGGTAAAAATTCAACTCAAACACAAAAATGATTTATTTGTGCAGTTTGTGGAGAGGGTCCCATGACTGATTGAATGTGTTAAGTGTTTTGCAAAGTTTTGTGCTGGAGATTTCATACTGAACAATGTTCCATGGTTATATAATGCAGGAGATAGCCAACATACTCATGATATCCCAATTAAGTGTTTAAAATCATTTGCACCAGTTTGGTTATGTTAATCACTTTGATGTGTGACTTCAGCATTCATTGAAATTCATTGAGAACTTTTGAAGATATTGTGTGGACAAACAGATGGACAGACACGAGTAACTACATATATTTCTCCCAACTTCGTTGACAGAGGTAAACAAATTGTAACAGATGATGAAAAGTGGATACTTTACAACAACGTGGAACATGAGAGATCATGGGGCAAACAAAATGAACCATCACTCACCATACCAAAGGCCAGTTTTCATCCAAACGAGATGATGGTCTGTATATATCTTTTAGATCTAAGCATCAAAGATTCCTGCAGACAGTGGTAGTGCAGTAGTCAGTCTGAAAAAATCCAACTGTGTACTGAGCAGATCCACACGTGCTAGGATTCCCAGCAGATGCATAAAACACAGACAATATCATTTTCAACAGTAGATGACCTTGCCAGGGCTTTTTGTGTTTTTTTTAGAAACCTTCAACCAAAACTGTCAACATCAACATAGGTTTCTTCAGTTTTTAAGTTGGTCTGGCTGGCTATGTATGTATGGGTCACACGTCCAGGCCACAACCAATGGAGCTAGAGGGCTGAAAATTGAAACATTTACTTCTTGTGTCTAAAAAAAAAACATTTTGTTTTTTTACACCCCCCTCCTCCCGGATTTTAATTGGGGTTCAATTTACAATGTAAGTTTATGCTAAATTGGCCCCTTAATGTCTCAGGCAGTGTTCACGCTTGTCTTTAAATTTGGACTTTTTTAGTGATTACTGCCCAACAAAAGACAAGAGAAATAACTTATCCATTGATCACTCCTTTTTCCAATTTAATTGAGCACCCCAACACAACAGTATGCTGCCAAAAGATGTTGGTAAGGTGACAGTTTCTATTGAGTGACTAACCACACCTGTTTGTTTTTTATCCTTTTTAGCACTGGTATTCACATAGCATTGAATTCTGTATTGGACTTGTTTATTCAGCCTTTTGCCAGGCTCATCAATGCAACCTCTTTCACCCTATCAACTCTCCATTGTAAGTTCATTATTGTTTTGACATCATTTCAAAGGGAGTGATGTGCATCCCTTTCTTTCCATATATGATCTACCATATCTGACTTCATGGTTTCACCTTGGTTTATGGCTTTTTGGTTCTAAGTCTAATTTTTAGATATCAGCTGGTTTGTCCCTTATATTCTCAACCACCAAAGTAGTGTCACTACTAATGATAATAACTCTGCCCTGATGTTGAAAACAAAATATTCTTTTCTTGGACTTTAAGGCATCAAAAGGCCATATTCTGAGTCAGAATGCATCGATAAAAACAGCAAGGATTGAAAGCAGACAGAATTCAAATTTCGATACAATATTAAATTGAAAAATATATCACACAAAAACAAATTTAACAATGCATAATAAAATATCATCCTTGTAGCTACTCAAATGATACAGAACCATTATAACAGTAATTTTTATATGGAGTTCAACTTCTTTTGTTTCTCTCATTAATGTCAGTTGTATACGTCAGAAACGCAAGATGTCTTGAAGTGAATAGGACCATAAAACTCAGCAGACTGATCTATTGATATTTATAACTGACTAATATAAGGAAAAGAGGTTAATATTAGCAGTATTTGTTCTACCAAGTAACTTCCATAAGTTTTAACAGAAATGCTTATTTCTAATATCAAAATACAACCAGGACATAAAAATCTATGAAACCAAATGTAGTACAGTTTTATAACTTTTTTTTTATCACAATATATCATCATGCCTTCACTCTAATTAGACATGTATGCTTCTGGCTGTAAGGATCCGTCTATTTATTTATGCTATTGCATCTTTTCGAAAGTATGCAAATTGATTTCAACCAAGTCTTGTGTACGATATATACATGAATATAAAGTTTCAGACAGACTGGAAAACACAAGAGACTAAAAATTCTACCTCAATCAATAGATCAGATATGGATTTTATATGCACACTTCTGTTATAAATTAATATGAAGAGAATTTAATGATCCTTTAAAATTACAGCAAAAAAATATTTTAACATTTTTTTCTTTTGTTACTTGTAATTTTTCAAAAAACAAATCACTAAATTTCCTTAAAGGTTTAGAGTTTATAATATTTTTTAATTTTCTGTTTCTCAAAGGAAGCAAACTAGTTTTACCTTAGTGATAATCTAATACAGATAAATATGTTTATGATATAATTCCAACAAAATATTGATATCACAAAGATTAATAAATAATTAAACAGAAATACAAAATTAAAAAATCTTATTGCTCCTCATTGCCTTGTTATGAAACATCTAAATATATAAAAAGAAATACCTTTTTATTATGCTCTAAATATACACTGAATCAATAGTCATGTTAAGGATATATCCTTAGAAAAAGAGAATCATGAAATGTTTTATAAGCAGCTGAAAAGAGTTATTACAAATCTAAGATCTTCAACAATAAGTGCTCTTATTAGAATGTTAGATAAATGTAATTTTATGAAAGCAAAAATGAAGGTAGGGATAAAATTAAAATGTTTTGGTGAACTCAAGAAACTGCAATCTTCATTGTTTGATTTATAGATAAAAATAAAATTTTAAACAATTATTTAATTATTTCCATATATCGGTTCTAAAATGTAACATTTCCAATTCATACTAGGTCACATTTTTACTTATGATTTTTTTAATAAAAATGAAATTATATTTCTTGTTTTCATTCTGCTTGAGGTTTTCTCGGTTTTTCTCTCCATTCTCAGACTCTACTCAGAAGATTTTAACTTCAGTTAAATCTCATTCTGTTTATTTCTTCCCTTTCTGCTGCACAATGATCTCTCAACATGCTATCTATTTTTAATAAACTTCTTTTACAATCTGAGAAACGGTTTTGATTATAATTGATTTTTTTAAAGAAAAATGGGCTTGATAAATGCCAGGATTAGATATAAACATAACATGTACTTTTATATGCATAGTTGTTCTGTTTTATAATTTGTTCATAGTTTGCTGTTTTCTTCAGAAATCTTTTGTTTCATTGCATCTTGGCGCAAAGGGATTTGCTTAAGTGAATGCAAAGAATTAAAAAATCAACTGAAGAATCAGAGAAAATATCAAGGGAATCAATGACAGCAAAGCTTTTAAATAAATGAATAACAAAAATGTTTGTATTTCTGGGATAACATTTCTCCTTTCAATGTTAAACTTAGAATATACCATTGACATTATGATATATCAATATCCAGTGCCAGATTAAGGGGGTACTGAGTAGGCTGAAGCCGGGGGCCCCCAATATTAGTTAACAGAAAAAATTGCCATGCGAAAAGTTTGTAAACATATGATGTAATAATAATAATAAGTATGTGGATAAAATTCAATATAATTACAATTCAGTTCAATAGAATTTCTCGTTTACTTACACTAGTAATCATTTTGATAATGTAATTCAAACAGGGGCCCTCCGCCCCTGTTTGAATTACAGCCAGGGGCCACATGGAACCTTAATCCGGCACTGTCAATATCTCATATTGAACCCCCCAAATTAGAACTAATCATTTTATATTTTGCACTCCAAGAAACCTTAACAGTCAGCAATAATTGTGATATTGATACTGTTAAACCTTAGTATTTGAACTTCTCTTATTTATGGTTGGTTGATCCCAGTATCTAGTTGATCATGGGGTTTTTTCATGGCATCTTTTGAGCAAGGAGGGTTACTCTGCAGGACCTATCTCCTCTCAAAGTAACATGAGGCAGCAATTACTGGGTTACATGTTACCAGATGTAGGAAAGAATCCCTGACCAGACAGCATCTCTCCTTCATACATTTCCTAAATAACTACTGTAATTACAGTTTAATCATCATCTTATATAATTTACAGTTATACATGGATTATTTTTAACACATTTATCAAAAGCTAGTATATCTTAAATAATTAAAACAAAAACTTATGAACTGTATTACAAGATAGTTGATAGGATTATTAACTGAATCAATATAAGTAATGTTGATGTTTAAAAATGAATACACTTAAAGGTAAGTATGTAGGCAGAGTCCACTATATACTAAAACCTAATGAAGCTTATTTAACCTGAAAATGCAAACTCAAATTTAATGGAGATAAAACTGTTACTTATTTTTGAAACCCATACATTACATTGCTACCAAGCCATGTCATATAAAAAATAGGCTTTCCTATACAAACTACTAGAACTTAAAGGTTATTTTCTATAGTTTTGAGAAGGGTCATTAATATTCAAATGGTTCTTCGGACGATTGAACTCCTTGTTATTTGCGTTGTAAACACAACATTTCGGTCAATCCATTCTTCGGCCTTCTTCAGGCATCAAATCCGAATGTGATGGGTTAAACAGAAATTATATTTAAAGGGGAGTAGCCCTTATAGCGCATGGCCCGGGTGTTTCTGTGTCTTTGTCCTGTCGGGTTTAGATTTGTTGAGAAGTGGAAGCCACATCGGGTTGAATCCAATTCTGTTACTTCTTAATTGTACTGCCGATTCTAGCTTTTGTGCAATAAGCATTTTAAATAGTTGACTCTAGAAATAATGACAGCTTTGTAAAGCCAGGAGAAAATATATTGATTGATTTAATACTTAAATTATCTCATTTTAGTAACAACAAAGAGAAAAACAAATATATAACATATAAATAACTCTTGAAGCTACTTTGTTTGATTGGTTGCTATCTCTAATCAAGCTGAACATTTGCTGAGGAGCATCACTTGGGAACAACATTTAGCTAAGAGTTATGTCTTCTGTGCCTTGCGCTGGGAAAAGAATGCAGAAGCTGTATAGGGTTGGATTCACAAATAGCAACACAAACAAGAGATACAACCAGAAATACACAGAACTTAGAAACAAGGGAACTCAAGTGTTACTAAAAATTCAAAGGGGTTAAGAATTGAATATAAATAGTGTTCAATTACTTCATTTACCATGAAATATTGCAATATGTGGATAATTTAATCTCTAAAGAATTGTACATGTTAGCTTTTTTGAGATTCTAACCATTTGAGAAAAACCTGCATTTGCTTTAAACAACAATACACAAATGAATACCTATTCAGACATGTTAAACAAAGATGAGAATAAAAGAAAGCTTGGTTTGTTATTCACACATATACTAGACAAAATACATATCATTTTATCATATTACAACATAGAATAATGACTTTTATGACTAGTGTAAACAGAATAAAATAATAGCATTTGTCAGAATTATAAAATAGACGTTTTTGTGTTAGAATATTCAATACCCAAGTGATATTTTAAACGACATTGGAATCTTTAAATCTGTTTTATGAAGGCATCATCAATTGTATACAGTTTTGGTTATATGTTGATAGCTTTCTGAGTGTCATTAACACTCAACATGCGGATTATAAACTTTGTAAGGATCTCTTATAACAATAAATCTGTCAACCATGTGATGCAATTTCAACTGCCGATAAAATCAAATGATTTGGAAAAAATGTGTGAAAATTATTTAAACACACACAGGAAAGTAATAAATTTACAACATGTATAAATAATTCAGCTATATGTTTACACTGGATGCCAAATTATTATGCAAAAGCATTATATTATTGAGAGAAAAATAATTTAACACAAATATTGGCAACTCTGACCTGCACCAATGTAGCAAAAATGAAGACATTCTGCACACTAGTAAACAAACGGAAGCCATTTTTGTTATTAAGTAACCATTGTAGAATTATTGAATTATGGGTTGTTAAAGTGATTTATCGCAGGTTGAGAAGAATTCTATCATTACACAGCTTGGAAAAGGCAGTACAACTCTTGAAATGGCGAAAATTCTTAACAGGGACCTTCAAACAGAGAAGAAATACGTTGAAGACTCTAATGCATCATGTAGAAGATAAGATAAGTACAAGTCCAGTGTAATAACACAGCGGGAAGTGCCTCGAATTAAGCATATTGTTAAAAAAAACAGCCATGAGCAGCAAAACTATATTCAAGGAGGTTGATTGAGGTAACGTGTCCAAATCTTCTCGAAAAAAAAAGTTGAATCCTGATATTCGACAGCCTTTGAAGCCCAGACACAAGGTGAAGCATCTGGAATGGGTTAGAAAGTATTTGAAAACTGACTTCAATGTTGTTCTTTTTACTGACAAGTGCCAAGTTACCCTTGATGGACCGGATGGAGTGCATTCTGGGTTCTCATCAGCAAGGCGGCAGAGAAGTTACGTTTTGGGCTGGAAGTGTAGTAGACTGGTTGGTTGGACCTTGGCGTGTATCAAATGGAGAAAAAATGACTTCCCAGGCAATTTTGAAGGACAATTTTCAGCCTTGGTTTATGAACAAGTTTCTCGGCCTACATACAAAACTTATCTTGATGCAAGACAATTCTCCTTTACAGTGTACATGCAACAGTTGACTACCTGACTAAAATGGGTTTCAGAAATGGTAAATCAATGGAGTGACCACCATTTTCTCCAGATCTCAACTCAATTGAAAATCTCTGGAGCATCTTCAAGAGGAAGGTATATGAAGATGGGTGTCAGTTTTCAACCAAAGAAGACTCCTAGCAAGCTTGTATTCTTGACCACCTGTATATTTAAGTTCAATATTTTCAGGCATTGCATAATAATGCTATGTGAATATTTGTGTAAAAAAATTAAATTCTTCCACTGTAGCAGAATTAAGAAGAGAAAAACGTATTTGCATAATAATTTGGCACACACTGTACATGTGTCCTTACACTTGTATTGACTACAATCATTCCTAGAATTTCTCATATACATATACATCCATCTCTCTCTTGGAAAGAAAATCAATTTTGTACTCAAATTTAATATATTAAAAGCAATAGAATCACAGATATTGAAAGCAAACACTATTTCTCTGACACCTTACAACTCACATGTTGTAGTGATTCAAATCAACTGATATCAACTTCCATGTTTTAGTGATTCAAATCAGCTGATATCAACTTCCATGTTTTAGTGATTCAAATTTGCTGATATCAACTCTATGGTTACACATATCTAGATGGTGTCCTCTTTTACCTGACTTATTTAGAATGTTTGGTATTTTCTATAAGCTTTATTACTCAAATGCATTATTGATTATGCTACTGGAAAACATGCAAATCAAAATACTGAGGCAACAAAATAAACAAAGTGAATAAACTGAAGAGTGCCAAAGATGTTTCATCTCATAAATATTAATCATTCATGCTATGAACACAGGAATAGAATAATTCAAACATATCTTTGGTTTCCATACATAAATAAAGGAATTAACAAAACAATGTCGCCAATGATCAACCATTTAATTGGAGAATCTACTGAGCCTGCTACTTTTGCATTCAATAATGAAATAAATATGTATAAAAAGTTAAAATAAGACTAACTTTTTAATTTATTGTTTAAATAGCAAATTATAGAACATAATAAAATTTATTTTCCTACCTTGTGTAAATGCTTCAATTATTACAGTATGTTTTAACAAATTTTAATTTTATTACAAGGGATAATGTTTGGTGTTTGGATGTAAGGGAATCCGACAGAATGGTAGATATGATTAGACAATGTGGAAAAGAAAGACTGAGAAAAGCGTGTTACATCTCAAACATGTTTGAGACATAACCCGTTTTTCTCAATCTTGAAAGACGTAACACGCTTTTCTCAATCTTTCTTTTCCACATTGTCTAATCATATCTACCATTACAAGGGATGTAAAAAACTTGCAAACAATTTTTGCTTTTCCAAAAAATAATCTATTTTAATTTTTATATATAATCATTGACCATTTTTTTAAATATACATTTCAACACATATTTTTTGACAACTGTTCAAAGTTGAAACTTAAAATCAATGGTTAAAATACAAACAATTTTAAATTTGTATAACTTCTAATACAATTACCATAGTTATTTTCTCAACTGGTTCCTGAATCTCTCTTCTTTAAGAAAACCTAACATTTAATGAAGTTAGTATATATTTTTAAATTAGAGCAATGTTCTTTTCTAAGATGAGGATTCATTTTGGGCTAATTTCAACCTCTGTACCTACATAGAAGCTTAGACCCTCTCTGCATTTTCTGTTGTAAATAAATGAGTTTCAAAATTAACTTACTGAATTTTGTTGTGGATTTTGAACTCCCAAAAGATACTCGAGTCATTTTTGGTCCAATTATCACACTTAATCCATGGTTTTCTTTAAATCTATAAAGAAAAGAAAAAAGAAACAAGTTTGCAAATAGGAACAGATTTGTAAGTTCAAAATAAAATTGCTACAGCACCAGACCTGTCATTTTGCGTAATACTCCCGCAGTATTCTTTATCTCTCACTTAACCCCACAATTTTTATTGAAACTTGTTTTCTCCTGCATTTTACTTTGAGAAACATTTCAGGATAGCTTGTCATTTCAATGTTCCCACTTGGCCTGTGTGCCCCCTGGAAGCTGTAATTTTCAACATTGTTGTAGAATACAATATTTTCAACAAGTAGAGTATTATTTCAAGAGTATTATTTCAATTATTTCATGAGTATTATCTCAATTATTTCAGGAATATTATTTCAATTATTTACTTATTTCAAGGATTCTTCTGTATAAAAGCGAAGACATAACTCTGCACCCCCTGCAATTATATTTTTCTTGAACAAAAGTATCAGATAACCGAATTATTCTCTCTCGATTTATACTGTGTGTTAAAAAGAATTATCTTATCAAGGAAGAGTGGGGTGGTTCTGATATTTTTATTTTCACTTCGATATGCTGACCTTAGTTTAAAGAAAAAAATGCAATAATTTGTGTTGTATTTGTGTATGTTTTGTATCAAAATTTAGTGCTGAAAATGCTATTTCCAAGTATTTATGGGGGCCAAAAATCAAAACACCCTTTGGGGGCTCACAGCACCCCCTGACCCCCAGCTGATTGACTTGCGTACATTGTATGCACGAATGATATCTCCCACATTTTACTTTACTGACCTTGGCAGGTCTGCAGCACAATAATATATTTTAAAGATACATGAACATAAATTCAAAAATGAAAAATAATCATGGATTTAAAAGTCAATATAAATTTAGCGGCTTGCAAAACAGAATTCTATCACACAGCATCAGAGATCTTTTGACATGAACTATAAGAATTCTTGGTGTCAACGTTTTTTGGAAGTTTATTCATTATCAGTACTACTGTGTGACAAAACACAAATCATTTTAAATTAAAGACTAAACAAGAACTGAGAAGCACACAACATGTGCTTCTAAGGTCTAGGGTGTTTCTCTAGCAAGATATAAGTAGTAGTAGTGGTGGTAGCTACTTTAACATGTATTTTTTTAAGGCTGAAAGGCTAGGAAGGGGAAAAAAGAGTGAAAGAGTTTGTGTCTCTTTTAGTTCCACAAATTTAACCATAAACTGAGGCGAACAGATTTGATTTGCATTCACTTTGCCCTAATGCCTTTGGGAAAGGCATGAATCGATTACTCCCCTAAGCTATCAGTAAATAGCAGGGCAATTGGAGCCCTTCCGCCATGTAAGGCAGTCCATCTTTGGTGTCAGGCTAGCACCTCGACCCCATAAAAACCTACAATTGCTATAAACAATGATTGGGTCTCCATGGATCTTTTGAGAAATGGAGATAAAATTATAGCCTTGTGTCGTGCAATACAGGAAGCAACTTTGCTTTGCATCAGGAAGATCAATTGGTTGCACTGAAAAGCCTGGATAAAATTTGATCAAAATGAACTTTGAATATACACTGTTGCAATAGAAAAAGGGAAGTTGCTCGTAACAACAAATTTATAGTGACAAAAAACTTACAATTAAATTTTCATTATGCATACTAAAACAAAGTTTACAGAACTGTAAAAAAAACATGATAGAGATGAAATGGTTAGCTTATGTAACTTTGACAATTGTGCTCAGATCCTGATTTGCCTTGTATGTGAAGATCATGCTGAGATTTCTGAAAATAAATAAATAAATGATAAAAAAAGTGTCATTTGCAGAGGCATAACTGAGGAGGGGGCTATTTAAAAATGTCCCCCAAGCCCCCAATGGAGAGGGGCCCCAAAAGATTTATAAATAGTAGTTCATCTAATGCATTTCTACTGACATGATACAATAACAAGGATGTTTATACAAACATGAATTGCATAAATAATAATTCAGCCTTTGGGGTTGTTTTTCACCAGTTAAGTGATAGTGCATATCTATTTATTGCAAATTTTCATTTTTCCTCAAAATCTCATTAAATGTTGGAGGGGGGCCCTCAAGGACCCAAGCCCCACCACCAAGCTACACCTATGGTCATTTGGGGATATACATTATAGAATGAAGGTATTTACACTACAACAGAAGTGGTGACTAGAATTAATTGCAGCTGCAATGAAATGATAACGTTCCTTAAAATAATATTCAAGCATAAACCATGGTAAACATTTTTAGCATCACCAAACCTAATTGACAGGAAATCATGTGGATAGTAAGACAGCCAAGCTTCAAATGTTTAAGCTCTGTTAGCTGTTTACACATTTTAAATGATTTCCTTTTGGGCTTTTTATTGTTTTCTGAAGTAGAGCAATCCTATCAATGGGAAAAGTTCATATTTGCTTTGTTTTTAATGCTAATAATTATTACAGTATTTGATGGCACATAACAACCCCCTTATTTCAGCAGGGAATATTAAAGGCTGAAAAAAATGCATTTCCCTGATTTCCTCTCATTTATCAGCCAGTTTTTTTTAACTCCTCCACAAGTTCTGGTCAATGTGGCGCCTGACAACAAAGGTTACATTTACCTTTTGTGCTATTTTTTTTAGAAAAAAATGGTGCACGTGTGTTGGGGGGGGGGGTCTTATATGCTGTCAAATACAGTGTTTTGATTAAATATTTGTTAGTATTTTCAGTTTTTGTTCATTCCATTTCCTTTACATTACCAAACAAGTACCATATGTTCAAATGGTTCTTCGGAGGATTGAAAACCTTGTTATTTGTGTTGTAAACAACGTTTTTGGCCGATCCATTCTTCGGCCTTCTTCAGGCATCAAATCCGAATGTGATGGGTTAAACAGAAGTTATGTTTAAAGGGGGGTAGCCCTTATAGCGCATGGCCCAGGTGTTTCTGTGTCTTTAAAAGTAAAAGTAAAAGAATTTGCCCATTTGTTTATATATTAACAAATCAAACAACCTTTTCTCCAAGTACTTAAGAAATAAAGTGACACCAAAGAGAGGATTTTTTGCCAAAGAGGAGTTTTTGTTATATCTCAGTGGTAAGTAAATCTCAGCCTATGTATGACTTCTGGTTGGGACATGCCTGGAAGGTGTTCACACTCAATCTTAAATATCAACAATATATTGAGGGAACCGATTTTGACATTATATTAATGTGATTTTCTAATAGTCCTGTAGGGATTTTTGAAAAACATCAGATGAAAGCAAACAAATTATATAATCTAATAATAAACAGTAAGTACTTTGATCCTTTTTTGATGATTTCTATCATTTATCAGTGATATGAGAAGCACAAGCAGCTGTAAAACTGGCAGTCTTTTCACAATAAACCCAGCAAGAAAATTCAATTATTACTTTTTTTTGAGTAATCAATCCAATCACATTGTCTTTGTTGTAGAATGAAATGTAGCTTTATGAAGAATTTAGCTGAGGGAAAATTGTATTTAATGACTTATCTCTGCCAACAAAGTTGAAAAAGCTATATGTATTCACTCGTGCCTGTGCATCTGTCTTCCTGACTGTTCATCTGTTTGTCCACACAATATCTCCAAAAGTTCTCAATAAATTTCAATTAAATTTTGTGGAAGGATGGACCATGTGCTATGGAAGAATTGATTAAGTTTTAGAGCAAATCCAGGAATTTGTTTTCAATTAAGAGAAATTTGTATTATTCAGCGGGAAAAGAGGTTAAAAACAAACAGTTAATAAAAAGGCTAGATTTAAATTTTAAGGGAAGTAATATTATAACATTTCAAGTCCACCCATATTCAGTTTTTAGTTTATGTATGTTGTTGGCAGAGATATAGGCTCTCTGGGTGCTTTGTAGTGTTATCATTCCTTGGAAAGCCTGAATATTTCTTTTTTAACAAACCATTTGATATCTTACCTTTCCTTACTGAGGTAATTCAGTTTAGCAAGCAGTAGTGGCCCTACTATGCAAGTCTTTCCTCTTTAACTTTCCCATCTTTTGTTTGTCTCACTCTTTTGGCACCTTCTATATGATATTCAAATAATGTCTTTTATCTGACTGAAACAAGCATTAACATTTATTTTAGTGTGAAAAAAAAAGTATACAATTTGTATATACAAACACACATCATAATGATATTTACACAATATCTAGGGCCTTAAACCTTTTGCGGTGGTGTAATAAACATCATAATTCTTCTTTTGCATCTGCTGATAGCACTACACATTCCGGTAATCTATTCCAAAGTCCTACTACTCTATTGCTAAAAAAGAATTTTCTGATGTTCAATCTATTTCGATTTGCTTCTACCGTACATGTGTGGCCTCAGTCCCTTGTACCCCATTCTAGTAAAAAATACATCAGGGTTTACTACTTCTAAACCATGCATAATTTTGAACATTTCTATTAATTAAAATAAATTATAATTATCAATAATTTTGAATGCTAAGATGGCATGACACTGAGTGAAAAATTCAGGTATCTATGGGAATTGGCAAATAATGTTCTAATATTTCAAACACCCTAAGAATAGAGAGGAAATAATCAGATTAGGGTGTTTTGCTGGCCATTGCATGACATAATCTTCAGCAAATGATGGCATGCTTTCCTAAGGGAACACCCTATGATCTGATGGTATTAGAAATAGTCAACCTTCTATTGTTAGCAGGGGTTTATTGCCATTTTGGCATACAGCCGTCTGGTAATAATAGAGTTGATTACACAAACCATATCCGAGAAGCATTTATTACCATATTTGGTGTGCATGGCATTTATAAAATCCAAACTCTGATCCCAACAAGTCAGTCAGCTCAATGTAGTTCTGACTATCTAAAGTCATGATGACCCTTTTAACAGCAATGTAAGTTGACTTTCACAATTCTTCACAAGTTCCATATATACATAACCACTAGTGTGTGTGTATATATATATATATATAT